>CM053026.1:79969028-79974028 GCA_028564925.1 Lithobates sylvaticus
TTTCCCCGCTGGGGGTGGTCCCTAAGAAAGAGCCGGGGCAGTTTCGAATGATACATCATTTGTCCTACCCGAAGGGCAGCTCAGTCAACGATGGTATTGACCCGCAGGACTGTGCGGTTACCTATACATCGTTTGATGCTGCCGTGGCCTGGGTGAAAAAATACGGGAGGGGTGCACTGATGGCTAAGACGGATGTGGAATCGGCGTTCCGCTTGTTGCCGGTGCACCCGGGGAGCATGCATTTACTGGGGTGTCATTGGCAAGGGGAGTATTTTGTTGACCGGTGCTTGCCAATGGGTTGTTCGGTTTCCTGCGCATTGTTTGAAACGTTTAGCTCATTCTTCGAATGGGCAGTTAGAGAGGTTGCAGGGGTTAATTCCATCATCCACTATTTGGATGATTTTCTTTGCATTGGGCCGCCAGATTCGCGGTGTTGTGGTCTCTTGTTGAGTACCGTGCAGCATTTGGCGAGCAGGTTCGGTATTCCGCTGGCGGCGGATAAGACAGAGGGCCCGCAGGAGGAGTTAATTTTTCTGGGTATCACTATTGATTCCCTGGCCATGGAGTGTAGGTTGCCCGAGGACAAGTTGGCGGCGCTACGACAGGAGGTAGGTATGGCCAGCAGGACACGCAAGTTGAAGTTGAGGGAGGTTCAGTCCCTCCTGGGTAAGTTGAACTTCGCGTGTCGCATCATTCCCATGGGGAGGATATTTTGCAGGCGCCTGGCGGCGGCCACAGCGGGGGTTAAGATGCCCAATCACTTTGTTAGCCTAACCAGGGAGCTACAGGAGGATTTGAAAATATGGGATGTCTTTTTGGACTCCTATAACGGAAAGGCGATTTGGCAGGAAGGCCCGGTCAGCAACGCTGACCTGGAGCTGTTCACGGACGCGGCAGGGTCCGGGGGATATGGAGCCTACTGTCAGGGGAAGTGGTGTGCAGGCCCGTGGCCGGAGAGCTGGAGGGAAGCAGGTTTCCTGGGCAATCTGGTTCTGTTGGAGCTGTTCCCCATAGTGTTAGCGGTGGAATTGTGGGGGCAGGAGTTGAGCAATAAGAAGGTCAGGTTCAACTGCGATAACATGGGGGTGGTGTGGGCGATCAACAATGTATCGGCCTCATCCCCGCCAGTGGTCCGGTTGCTTAGACACCTAGTGCTCAGTTGTTTGAGGAGAAATGCCTTTGTGTATGCGGTGCATATCCCTGGGATCGACAACAAACTCGCGGATGCTTTGTCTCGTTTCCAGTGGACAGAATTTCGCAAGCTGGCACCGGAGGCGAAGCAGGCAGGGGAAGTGTGCCCCCAGGACTTGTGGAAGATCGCACTGGAATCGCAGACAGGTTGATAAGACAGTCCCTCAGCGATAACACGTGGAGAGCCTATAGGAAAGTATGGCAAGAATGGGGGACGTTGGAGCAGGAGGTCGGTGGGTCGGGGGACCCCGGGGATGTACAGAACAGGGTGTTGTGTTTCATTTGCCAGAACTACACGGGGGGGGTCTCCGCGTCCGCCATCAGTAAAAAGATGACCGCGCTGGCTTTTTTATTTCAGTTAAAGGGTATGCAGGACACCACAAAGGCTTTTGTGGTACGTAGGGCTTTGAGGGGATATAGGAGAGGGTCTCGCAAGCCGGACTCCAGGCGCCCGGTGTCATTTGCGGTGCTGGAAAAAATCGTGTCGGTCTTAGGTGAGGTATGTATGTCGGGTTTTGAGAGAATTCTGTTTCAGGCAGTCTTTGTGGTGGCATTCTTCGGGGCCTTCAGGATAGGTGAGTTGGTCTCCCCGTCTAAGAGGGTAGCGGGGGGTTTAAGATGGGGGGATGTGGCCCTGAGGGAGGGGGCCGTGGAGTTATGGATCAGCAGATCGAAAACGGATCAGGAAGGCAAGGGTGTGCGTGTGAAATTATTTCCCGGCAAGGATACCGTCACCTGTCCCGTTATGGCCATAAAGCGATTTTGGGGGGTCCGCCCCGAGGGGGGGGGGGGGGCTTTTTTCATGCACCAGGACGGGTCGTTTCTCTCCAGATTTCAATTCACGGCGGTGTTCCGAAGATGCTTGGAGGTGAGTGGTTTTGCGCCGTTGGAATTCGCAGCCCATTTGTTCAGGATTGGGGCGGCTACAGAGGCGGCCAGGTGGGGTCTTCCGGGGGAGGTAATAAGAAGGATAGGCAGATGGGAATCCGCTAGGTACCGTCTTTATGTCAGGCCTCATCTATTGTGAATTGTTAGACATGCACTGAGTGTATATTGTTAGAATTTGTTCTGGGTATTGTTTCATTTGTTTTTCAGGTTCCCCCAGATGTCTCGTGTGGATCATGGGGCACTCTTATGTTTTTTGGGGGGCCAGGAGGGCTGACGTTAGGCCTAATGGGAGGCAGTTGAGGTTGGCCAGGGAGGATGGAACAGTGAGATGGATAGGCCTTCCTGGTATGAGGTGGCATAGGGTTGTCCCAGCTGTGCACCAATTTGCACGCTTGGACCGGGCCCCGGACATCCTGGTATTACATGTGGGGGGCAACGATCTGTGTGTTAGGCCCATGAGAAAGGTCATCAAGGATATACAGTGGGATTTCTTCAGGCTTAGGTCATCGTTCCCAGGAATGACTGTAGTCTGGTCGGACATTGTGTGCCGCATGGCTTGGAGAGGGGCACGGTCGTGGGAGAGCCTGAACAAGACACGGGTCAAGGTCAACAAGGAGGTGGGCAGGTTTATCTCTCGCAATGGAGGTGTGGTTGTGCGTCATTGGGAGCTCGAGGTGGACACCTGGAGGTATCTCAGGGCGGATGGGGTGCATCTCAACCCGGTGGGGATTGACTTGTGGGCGCTGGGGTTGGAAGATGGCATACAACGTGCTTTCTTGGCGTGGCGGCGGGCACAGATGTGAGGCTTCACATTTGTGCCGCTGTGGCGGGCCTTGGCGACAGTTTTATGTCTATATATCAAATATATATAGAATATTGGTTTAAAGTGGGGACCCATCCCTGAGATGGAGTCCTTTTTGGCTCTAATGGCAGTCAGTAACTGTCTAGAAGTTGGGGGTCTGCGGTCAGTTGGCGTAACGCCTAGAACAGGGGCTGCAGGCTCAACTAAAATTTAAGATGGGTCGTCAGGGACTAGGATACGTTCATTGTTTACAGTTTTATATTTTTCAAGATTTTATGGTTGAATATTTTATGTTGAAAATATTTATTAATACGTTTTTCTATATTTTGTTAATAAAAGGCCGCAAGGCCATTTTTACCCACCAGGTGTCCTCGTTATTTCAGGTATGTTTGTTGTAGGTATTTGGGTGGTATAGCAAGTTATCTGGCTTCCCTAGTCAAGACATGTACGCAGCAGAAGCGCAGCGTAGGCACAGTACACACATGACAGGGTGCAAGGAACTGTAGCGGGGAAAGGGTTAAGGATTTGTTTTCCTTAAGGAAAGTTGTTACTGCACTTACCTTATTGGACGGGTGTTGAAGGGGTGGAGCAGTATAAAGGTTTGCTGGTTCAGGGTGGAGTCACCAGTTCGTCTAGGGGTCAGCAGGAGATAGGGAATTTCCCGCCCTCCCTCCCTAATTTTAGTGTTTAAGGCTATTAGAAGTGGTGATCAGGCGTGGGTCCTTGGCGACAGTTTTATGTCTATATATCGAATATATATAGAATATTGGTTTAAAGTGGGGACCCATCCCTGAGATGGAGTCCTTTTTGGCTCTAATGGCAGTCAGTAACTGTCTAGAAGTTGGGGGTCTGCGGTCAGTTGGCGTAACGCCTAGAACAGGGGCTGCAGGCTCAACTAAAATTTAAGATGGGTCGTCAGGGACTAGGATACGTTCATTGTTTACAGTTTTATATTTTTCAAGATTTTATGGTTGAATATTTTATGTTGAAAATATTTATTAATACGTTTTTCTATATTTTGTTAATAAAAGGCCGCAAGGCCATTTTTACCCACCAGGTGTCCTCGTTATTTCAGGTATGTTTGTTGTAGGTATTTGGGTGGTATAGCAAGTTATCTGGCTTCCCTAGTCATGAACTCCAATACCATGAGAAAAGGTCTAGTTTTCTTTACTTCTACTTTAATTCATATATTAGAAAATGTAAACACAACCACTAAAGTTTCATATAAGCTTTAACATTTTCTATGTGCTGGCAGACTTGGAACTCAACTGCCGTCCAACACCACTGCGTTTGGATGTGCCCCAAATCTAAAAACGGTGGCCTTGGACTTTATTTTCATTGGTGGTTCTGGCAGCTTGGTGCTTTTCAAAAGAGGGAGACCATTCTACTCAGCCAATAACATCTTTTCAATGTACCCAGTTGATGGAAGCATGCAGTAATAGACCTATAATATAGCTACCATTCTTGTTTGCATTCATTTGAGTCTTCGGTACATTTTTGTCAGTACAATTGTTTTTCCCCTCTCTCTGAGTAGATCTGGAAGGTTGTTGGTCACTGCACGAGCAGTGTCAAAAAGTTCAGTATGCACCCATATTCGTTGGGGATGCACTTTTCTCATGGGTCTTATTGTTTAATACTCCTGGTACCTTAAAGGTCATAATCCAGATCCTACCACACCAGAGTTAAAGTCAGTAAACGGGGCAGTTTTTGTCTATAAGGGGCTTCTTTGGGGTATTGCAAGTCCCTTTTAGCTGACTACATTCCCATCCCAAGCTCTGCCTTCACATGTTCCTAAACTTCATAGACTTAAAGATCATCCCACTCCCAGCAACCCTATTCCTTCATTCACCAACCTTGCAAACCCCTAGCCTACTTTCCATCCACTGCATCCATATATTGCACCCCAAGCATCTACTACAGCTATGCCCCATCCCTAGCATCTCCACCTCTATACCCGAACAAACATAGCAAGAATTTCAAATTGATACATGTGTGGCATGCATAAATCCTCACTATGCACAAACATTTGCAATGCAGAAACTCCCATCATGTGAACCTTCATTTAGGACAAAGTAAAGGTTCTCTGGACAGTCTATCTCCACAGCTACTAACACCTCCC
>CM053026.1:79979028-79995738 GCA_028564925.1 Lithobates sylvaticus
TTAAAACGCCCCTGTCCCCTGTAGCTCGCGATCAGAAGCTAACGCACACGCAAGTCCCGCCCGCATATGTAAACGCCGCTCAAACCACACATGTGAGGTATCGCCGCGTGCGTTAGAGCGCGTGCAACAATTCTAGCACTAGACCTCCTCCGTAACTCTAAACTGGTAACCAGTAAAAAAATATTAAAGCGTCGCCTATGGAGATTATTAAGTACCGAAGTTTGGCGCCATTCCACGGTTGTGCGCAATTTTAAAGCGTGACATGTTTGGTATCTATTTACTCGGCGTAACATCATCTTTCATATTATATAAAAAAATTGGGCTAACTTTACTGTTTCTTATTTTTTAATTCATGAAACTGTTTTTTTTCCCAAAAAAAGTTTTCAGTTCAAAAAAAAAAAAGAAGCTTGCAGCATTTTCACACGTTGCCGTTATTTATTTATTTTATAAAACATTCAAAGTGCTTTTTTCAGTTCCCTATGGGCACTATCACACACACACACATCAGATGGCAATAATGTAGGCATATTATTTTATTGATATTTGTATGCTAAAGTCAATTTACAAAAGTTACTGGGGGGAATTAAAATTTCAAATTTTATGTGAAAAAATATCTAGTCCAATTTTAATGGAATAATATGACAAGTGCAAAAAATAAACAACAAATTCACTTTAGCATTTAGTTGTATACTGTATGTGATTTCCCTGTTTCTTCTATCACATAGCGGGGTCTTCTTGAGGTACTGTATGAAATATTTCGCCTCCCTCTTCCTGTGGTGACAAAGAACTTTATTGAGGCACTGCTTAGTGTTGGTAAGTAGGAGTCTTTTTCCTAATGTAATACACTTTGTATTAAAGGTAAAGACTAGAAAACCTTTTTCTTTTCTTTTCTTTTTTAATTTGGAATTATTATGCAGTAAAATAAAATAAAAAAGTGTGCTGCTCTTATAGACTTTACTTGCAGTGCCATCTACTGGTGAAATTTGGTTATTTAAACATAAAATAATTTATAATACAGTACTACCTCGGATTGCGAGTAACGCGGTTAACGAGCATTTCGCAATACGAGCTATTATTTTTATTTTTTTAATTCTGACTCGGTTTGCGAGTGTTGTTTTGCAAAACGAGCAGGTTTCAAGCCTCTGCGGTGTACAGTACTGCATTTGGCCAGAGGTGCGGCGGGGGGTGCTGGTGACACTCGGAAACTGAGCGGTCTCCAAGTATTTTGGAGTCTCTCTAGCGCCCCCCCACCTCTGGCCACATGCGGTACTGCATACAACAGAAGTCAATGTAGAACAAATTATCTTCGTTTCCATTGACTTCTATGGGGAAACTCGCCTTGATTTGTGAGTGCTTTGGATTGCAAGCATTCTCCTGGAACGGATTATGCTCGTAATCCAAGGTTCCACTGTAATGTAATTTCTACATAACGGCTGTACTTAATTGGCTAAAATTCAGATCACTTAGTGAGAGTAACACACAGTACTGAGGCTCCGTTTTCTTATAAAACCAAGCGTTGGCTCGGATAGAAGCCTTTGATGTTACTCTAAAGTGGCACCCAGTAAGCACACAATAGCTCAGCATTGAAGATTTGCTGCACTATCATTGCATAGTTAGTCTGATGACCTCTCAGTTTTTTTTGTTTTTTTTTTCCAGCTCGCTGGGCGCTTAAGTCTGTGTCACATTGGGGGTATTTTCCTTCACTTCCTGCCTTGGGACACAATAGGAAGTGGAAGGAAATCTCTCCAAAGGGAAATCCTGTCTTCACACAGTTATTGTCACTGGAAGATCTCCCCAAAACGAATTTTAGATTTTCTTCCAGTTGACATACAGAGAGTGTGAAGCTCCCTAGTGAGGACACAGACAGCTATAAGACTGCATTCACACTTTGTGATTTGGAATCACTGGCATATTCACAGAGATTCCACATTTTGGCAAATGTAGTTTATAAAGGGAAAGGGGGTAACTCCTTCTCCCTTCCTCACCCCCCACTCCCTTTTTTTTTTCTTTTTCTTTTTTTCTCTGCACAATATGAAGGTGGATAATACTGGGGATAGAGAGATTGGATTCTCTCCTCCCCCTGAAAGTAAAGATAAATAGACACGGGTTTGTGGGGATATTGATTTGGGGGGGGGGAGGAGTTTTTATTTATTTTTTATTGTTTATTGGGGTGGAGAAAGGGGCTTGCTCCCAGGCTTTTCCTCTATTCCTTCTTTTTCCCTTTTCTTGATGGTAATTTAGACGGTCCAGGAGATTTAGGAGTATATGCCAATGTATAGATTGACTTTTGTATTTAAAGCGGGGTTCCACTGTCTAAATATTATTTTTTTTTTTTGTTGGTACAATGAAGAGCATTACGTTTTTTAGCCTGGGTTCAGACTAGTGCGTTACGATTTCAAGGCCCTGCGTGACTGCGCAGTGAAGCGCCGGCTGTTCTGCGGATTGTACTTGTTTTCGGTGCGAAGCCGCAGCGAATTCATTAGTAACCCTTCCTGCCTAATTTGAGTTGCTAATTTTGTGCTGACCAAGCTTTTTGGCTGATTGTGCGGCTGCTTATAAAACCTGGTAGCTCAGTCTACACTTTCTGGTTGTCCAGCAGTCTGTACCTGTGTTGTGTGTGTTTCGTTGCAAGATGTGTGCTGCTCTGCCAATGATCATGCCAACTGTTGTTGCTGCCACAGCAGCAATCTTGCTGGAAGAAGAAAATCGCAGAAGGATGCGGAGAAGAAGATACTGGGTTCATCCCATCATTGCAAATCGAGAAGAGGCCAGTTCATGATATTGTATAGGCACCTCCGTGGGCATTTTTCAATTTCACCCGCATGTCAATTAGTAGGTGAGTACTGTTTCTGCCAAACCATACATAATTTGTAGCCCTAGATGTATAGTGTTTTTTATATTTGCAAGACCCAAGTCCATCCAGTCTAACCTATGTGTGATTATGTTAAGATTATTGTAACTAATAAGCCTTGTCCCCCCCCCCCCAAAATACCAACTGTACATTATTTCAGCATGCAACCTTAAGGGCACAACATTTTCCTCACCTTGCACCCCCCTCCTGGTGTAAGCCAGGTCCTATTTCCTTTTTGGATGTTTTACCCCCCAAATACCTTGGCCCAAAATTGCTAGTCACAAGTTGCTTTGTGGGTGGTGTTGCTGCCACGCAGCTTTGTTTAGCATTTTTGTCTCAGACAATTGTTACTGTTAATTTAAAAGGCCAGTGGCTTCTTCTTTGTTGAAATGAGGACCCATATGCCATTTTTTTTGTTCCTGTCACTTATTTAGCCATAATTAGATTGGAACTAAGGATGCCTGCCTTGTTACCCTAAATAATGTCCTTAACCACTTACCTTACTTTTTTTTACAGTATGCCCCAATGTTTTTCCCACATGTATTTATGTTTTTTTTTTTTACTGAGTTTTGACGAATTGCTGGGCCTAATCTCCCCTCGCTTGGAGCGTCAGAACACGAGCTTCAGACCAAGTATCCAGCCTGCTGAAAGATTATTGATCACATTAAGGTAATTATCATCACTCATGTCATTTCTCATGCGTTATATTGACCATGTTTTTGTTTTATGTTTTTTAACCTGGGTATTTGTTAAAATATGACCGCACAAAAAATGTAGGAATAATTTATTCACGTATCATAAAATATGATAAAAATATAAACTTTACCCATGTATAAAACATAAATTAACTCTGCAATAACTTAAAATCAAAAAACTTGCCTGTCAAAGTAGGCCTCTTCCCTGTTCTATCAAAATGTGTCATGTGGGTCCTTAACCATGAACAGACCACATCACAGATTTTGATATGTTTTTTGGAAAGGGGCCTCATAGGAGTATTGAGTTGCAGAAGCTGGGTCATCACTGGCAGTGTGGTGAGCAGGCCTAGCCTCCCCATGTTGACTTTGCACATACATACCCTGAGTTTGGGGGGGGGGCCTAATTGAAGGAAGTGGGGATGGGATGGGATAGGGAAGGTTACTGGGTGGCCCTTCATATCTGGAGATTGAAGGCCTCTTGACCCCCATAGGGAAAGAGAGCCCTGACTGATGGGGGCATGTCCAGGGCGGGTCAAAGTGACCAGAAGGTCATTAAAGATTGGTGGGGGGGTGCGGGGGGGGCTGGGCCTGAGCTCAACAAAAGTGCCGCGCCCAGAAATTCTGGATCCTTCTGGAAGATCCGTGGAAGAGCTGACCCTGACTGCTGACCCTGTGCCTCCAGCCATGGACACCGAGCTCCTTTTGGCCAAGGTCCGTGAGCTGGCTCTTCTGGGTCAGGCCGACTGGCTTTTTTCCCTCTTATCCCAGGGACCTGCTCCATCTGCCCCTCCTGCTCCTCACCCCCCCCCCCCCCGCCTGCGGAACCTCCTGTGGAACTTAGGGCCCGGAGGCGGGCCCGCCCGCCTTCTCGGCTGAGCCCCAGTACTAGAGCCCCTGCGGGACAATCATATGATCCCTGCCCCCCTCACCGCCCGGCTTCCTCGGGTGCCTGTGCTTCTTCAGATGGGAAGCGCGGCACCTCCTCCCGTCACCGCCGGGGCCCCTCTCGGAGTTCCCCCCCCTTGCCTCAGGCTACCCGCTCTCCCCGTGCGGGCCGCTCGCGGAGCCCTCGTTCCGTGCAGGGCTCCGTTCGGGCGGTCGCCAGCACTGCCCCCTCCGCTAGCGGTGTCCTGCCTGGTGGTCGGGCCGGAGCTGAGGCGCTCCCTGGCCGCGATTTGCCCGCCGCCTTACCTGAGCCCGCTCACGCGGCGGGCGGGGTGTCGGCGGCGGTTGGTGGTCCCCGGTCGGCGGCGCGGAGGTCCTCTGCGAAGCGGGGGAGGTCTCGTGTGCGCATCTCCTCAGCGGCCGCCCGCTCTAGCCTCCTGGACGGCGGTTCCGCTGAGGACTTGGCGCCAGTGACACTGCCCCCAGTGGATCCTCTTCTCCCTGCGCCCGGCTGGGCGGGAGATTTAAATGTATTAGAACACACAGTGAATGGAGTGTGGCATGATATGACCCTGCCTGCGCCCTGCAGGGCGGGAGAGCCATTCATGCCCACTCCTTTGCCCCAGCTATGTGTCAATGCCACCAATCTCCCTGCGCCCGACAGGGCGGGAGGTTCGGGTGGAGTCCCTGCTTCCAATACCCCTGTACTACCTCCCACAAATCTCCCTGCGCCCTGTGGGGCGGGTGGGTCTGCCGTGCCGTCGCATGGGTCATATGTCATCGACCCCCCCGCGCATAGCGGGGCTGGGGTCTCGTCCACGCACGGATACTTGACCGCGCTACGTCGTCCCGCGCGGAATCTCTCTGCGCCCTGCAGGGCGGGAGATTCCCCGTCGCCACCCGCATCTCGCCAGCCTGGGCTCATGGCGCCTTGTTCCCCTGCACCCGGATGGGTGGGCGATCGGCGTGATCCTCGGGATCTGTTTCGTGGCTTCCCTGCGCCCAGCGGGGCGGACAGCGTTTTTTCCGCATCAGTGCGCCAACCGCATTCGACGCTCTGCGCTCACCAGCACCTCCCTGCGCCCGGCAGGGCGGGTGGTTTTTGTTCTGCTCCAACATCCCTTGCCTCCCCGGTTCGTCCGTACCTCCCGGCGTCCGACTGGGCGGGGGGTCCCCGGGGGCCATTTGTCTCCACGCTGCAGCCTGGTCTTCCTGCGCCCGGCAGGGCGGGAGGCTCCTTCCCCAGACCCGGGCTGGCGGCCCCTTCCGCCCCGAGTCAATCTCATGGTGCATGCAGACGATCTTGCGGTTGTCCAGCCGTGGTTCTTGGCCATTCGGACTCTTCAGGGTCGGTGGTCGGACCCCCTCCCCTGGACCTTCCCGTCTATCAGCAGGGTCCTGCCTCCTCTGCGGTTCCTCCAGGTGATGGTCGTCCCGGACCCCTGCCTTCCATGGCCGTTCCGGCATCGAATGTTCCACCGGGTCCTGCTGCTGGTCGCCCTTCATCGAACCTGCCTCTACACATCAGTGAGTATGATTGTAATTTGGTTTGGGGTAGGGCTACTGAAGCTTCCGTATCGGGCCCGCCGGAGGAGCGCATTGCTTCGGTCGTGAAGTCTGTCCTATCCAGCATGGGGGTATCAGGTCCATCCCCCCCCGTTTCTGGTGGTGCTTTGTGGGCGGTCTCGCCTACGGGCACGCACTTGACGGAAGAGGTGAAGGACAAGATTTGGCGTCGAGAATTCGTTGATTTTATCGCGCTGGTACCGCCGGACAGGGAAACGATAGACAAATCTCGGCGGATCGACGTATCTACCCAGGGTGACAAGCCAAAACAGCTCCCACGGACGTTTGGGAACTGGCTACAGGGGTTCTGCGCTTATGCGGGCGTGCTCTGCGAGCGGTTTCCGGAGTTAGCCACCTCTCTTTTTTGTTATCTAGACCTTATTTGGGGTGCGTACAAGGTTTATGGCGGACAGTGTTGGTTTCACTACGACACTCAGTTCCGTCAAAAGATGGCGGCGCGCAAGGAATTTTGTTTTAATTGTCAGGACGGCAGCCTGTGGCTGTTGCTCATGTGCCCCCACAGGCCTTCGTCCTTTCAGTCCCCGGCCGGCACTTCCCCCGGAGCGCCGGCCGCTCCGAAAAAGGGTATCTGTTGGTTATTCAACGAAAGCCACTGCAAGTGGTACACCGCGTGCCGTTTCAAACACGAATGCTCGGGTTGCGGTGGTGCCCACCCCGCCAGTCGGTGCTTTCGGAGAGGAAAACAGCCTATTTCTCGGCCAGGCGCAAAGCCTGACCTTTCTAAGCCAGAGGTCGCCGTTGAACGTCTCAGAGATGCTTCCCTGGCTAGACCGGTACCCCCTTCATAGGGAGGCTTTGATCCTAAGCGATGGCCTGGACCGTGGCTTTTGGATCCCCTTTTTTCCGTTGGACACACCTACCATGGCGCCCAATTTGAAATCGGCTGTTGAATTCGAGTCCGTCGTTGCTGAGAAGCTCAGGAAGGAGCTTGAGTTGGGACGGATGGCCGGTCCATTTGACCTCCCCCCCTTTTACAACCTGAGGGTATCACCCCTCGGTGTGGTACCCAAGAAGGTGGAGGGAAAATTCCACCTCATCCATCATTTATCGTACCCTTCTGGCTCCTCGGTTAACGACGGCATCGACAAGGAAGAATCCAGGGTCCATTACGCCTCGTTTGATAGGGCGCTGCAGTTAGTCAGGGCTGCCGGTAGGTCGGCGTTGTTGGCTAAGGCGGACATAGAGTCCGCCTTTCGCCTCCTCCCGGTCCACCCGGACTGTTTCCACCTCCTGGGCTGTTACTTTCAAGGTAGCTATTTTTTCGACATGTGCCTACCCATGGGTTGTGCCATTTCGTGTTATTTATTTGAGCTGTTTAGCAGCTTCCTTGAATGGGTGGTGGCCCAGGAGGCTGGTTGCCAGTCCTTGTTGCACTATTTGGACGATTTTCTCTTTGTGGGCCCAGCGGACAGTGGTCGGTGCCAGCGGCTGCTTACTGTTTTTCAAGACACTTGCCGGTGTTTCGCGGTTCCACTGTCCGCTGACAAGACCGAAGGCCCGGTGACTGTTCTGGCTTTCCTGGGAATTGAAATTGACACAGTGGCGATGGTCTTTCGGTTACCAGAGGATAAGCTAGCCAGGCTCCTTTCCCTTGTCCGCTTGGCCAAGGGTGCCAAGAAATTGCAGTTGAAACAACTGCAATCTCTGTTGGGTCACTTAGTTTTTGCCTGCAGGGTCATTCGAATGGGGAGAGCCTTCTGCAGGCACCTGGCATGGGCCATGAAAGGGGTGTCCGCCCCTCACCACTACGTTCGGATCACCAGGCCCATGCGTGCTGACTTGGGGATCTGGTTGTCATTCCTTCAAGCCTACAATGGCCAGTCTTGTTGGCCAAGGGAGGAAGTGCCGAACTCACAGCTGGAGCTATACACCGATGCAGCAGGCTCCTGTGGCTTCGGCGCTTTCTTTCAGGGGATGTGGTCTGCTGAGCAGTGGCCGGCCTCATGGGCCCGCTTGGGTTTGTTGGGCAACCTCACCCTTCTAGAGCTCTTTCCGATCGTTGTTGCTGTTGAGCTTTGGGGTGAACGGTTGCGTGACCATCAAGTGGTCTTCTGGTCTGACAATATGAGTGTGGTGCAAGTAGTGAACAAGCAGTCAGCCAGTTCCCCCCCAGTAGTTTCTTTGCTTCGGTTTTTAGTTTTGAAGTGTTTGCAATTTAACATTTATGTTAGGGCTAAGCATGTTCCCGGAACGGCTAATGATATTGCTGATGCTCTCCCGTTTACAGCTCGATCGTTTCCGCTCTCTGGTTCCGTCGGCCTCCCTGAAGGGCCTTCCTTGTCCGGCCCACTTATGGAACCTCGTTTCGGAGGCTTACTGAAGCTCCTTCGGTCGTCGCTGTCTGCGCGGACGTGGGCGTCGTACTGCAGGGTTTGGCACGAGTGGGCGCACATTTCGGGGCGGTGAGTTTTCCATTTATTCATCTTCCGACAGGCGTATGGCTTTGTTTGTCTATTTGGTTCATTTGCTGCAGAAGGGTGTTTCGGGTTCAACTGTCTCCTCATCCTTATCTGCGCTGTCCTTTTGGTTTCAGCTCCTTGGCTGGGAGGACATTACGAAAGCTTTTCCGGTTCGACGGATGCTGCGGGGTTGGAAGCGCGCTACTCATTCCCCTGATTCTAGGCGCCCGGTTTCTCTTCAGATCCTATCGGGCATCCTTTCCACGTTGCCTTCAGTGTGCTCTTCGGAATTTGAGACCCTCCTGTTTCGCGTGGCGTTCTCTTGGGCGTTCTTCGGCGCTTTTCGCATTAGTGAACTAGTTTCGAGAGCCACGTCGACGGCGGGCGGCATCCTGGCGGCGGACGTCTTTTTCGCGGAGCATTGCGTGACTGTCCTGTTGCGTACTTCGAAGACTGACAGCCTGGGCAGGGGCCGGAGGGTGGTATTGTATCCTTGTGGTGGCCCCTTCTGTCCGGTATCGTTGGCCTCTCTTTTCCGGACTGCGCGCCCCCCTTCTTTAGCTTTTTTCGTTCATTCAGACTCCTCCTCTCTAAGTAGGTTTCAATTTTTACGTGTTTTTCGTCGATGTCTCGAGGTTATGGGACTTCCTTCGCATGATTTTTCTACGCACTCCTTTCGCATCGGTGCGGCGACTGCTGCGTCTGGCATGGGTTTTTCCGATATGGAACTTCAGCGCCTGGGTAGATGGGAATCGTCTCGTTTTACGTTGTATGTCCGTCCACATCTGTTGTGTTAATTTTTCAGGTCCTTGCCCGGTCTTGGTGTGGATTGTCGGTGACTCTTTCATTTACTGGGCAGCCCGCCGTGCGGAAGCCCGGACCTACGGGAGGAACTTGGATTTCGATTACGATCTTGCCAGGGTCCGCTGGCTCGGGCTTCGTGGGTTGAGATGGTCCCAGGTTCTTACGGAATGCCTGCAACTCCGAGCACACGTGTCTGGTTCTATCGTTTTGGTACTCCATGCTGGTGGTAATGATGTGGGCTTCCTGCGTTCCGTTGACCTGATTTCCGCAATCAAGCGAGACATTGCCTACTGTTTTGCGGCCTTTACCAATCTGGTCCTCGTTTGGTCGGAAATCGTGCCCCGTTCGGTGTGGGCGCGGGTGATCCCGGGCCCCAGTTTGGAACGTTTTCGTAGGAAGGTTAACGCGCAAGTTTCCAAGTTTGTTCGACAGCTCGGGGGTTTCGTTGTTCGTCACAGGGACTTGGAGGGTGATAATTCTGACCTTTTGAGACCGGATGGTGTTCACCTCAATGACATTGGTCTAGACATCTTTAATCTGGGTCTACAACGGGGCGTGGAACAGGTGCTGGCTGCGGTGGGGCGCCCGTCAGTTGGTCACTGACAGGCGGGTGGCGGTTTCTTGACCTTGCCAGCATAAAATGGCTGCTGTTGAGGGAAATGGGAAGCAGACGGCCTGTCCAGCACTTATGGTAAGGACAGGCCTCCCCACCCTTCTTATCTCCTTCCCTTTGGATTAAGTGCTCACAGTATAACTGTGACAGGCACTGTTTGAAGTATTCTTTTGGTTTGGTATTCATATGTTATGTGTTGGATTTAAAGAAATAAAGCTGTGGCCTTGCCCTTTCCAACTTAGCAGTTGTCAGCATGTTATTTATTGGGATGAAGGGGCAAGGATTAAAAGACGGGTATACAGGTTATTTACAATTCATAGTACCTGGACTCATTGCACCTCAGCAGTCATGAAGGCCTCTTGACCCCCATAGGGAAAGAGAGCCCTGACTGATGGGGGCATGTCCAGGGCGGGTCAAAGAGACCAGAAGGTCATTAAAGATTGGTGGGGGGTGCGGGGGGGGCTGGGCCTGAGCTCAACAAAAGTGCCGCGCCCAGAAATTCTGGATCCTTCTGGAAGATCCGTGGAAGAGCTGCCCACCCCCCCGCCCCAAAAAATTTTTTTTTTTCATTGGTACGTCACAGCTTGCTGCGGTTTCTTGACCTTGCCAGCATAAAATGGCTGCTGTTGAGGGAAATGGGAAGCAGACGGCCTGTCCAGCACTTATGGTAAGGACAGGCCTCCCCACCCTTCTTATCTCCTTCCCTTTGGATTAAGTGCTCACAGTATAACTGTGACAGGCACTGTTTGAAGTATTCTTTTGGTTTGGTATTCATATGTTATGTGTTGGATTTAAAGAAATAAAGCTGTGGCCTTGCCCTTTCCAACTTAGTAGTTGTCAGCGTGTTATTTATTGGGATGAAGGGGCAAGGATTAAAAGACGGGTATACAGGTTATTTACAATTCATAGTACCTGGACTCATTGCACCTCAGCAGTCATGGCCTGTCATAACTTGAGGGATATGAACATGTCTAATAAGCGCTCACCTAGGTCAGGTTGGGATAGTGCTGGATGCCTCCGTGGCACTTTGCCAGGCTGATCAATTTGTGCAGGAGCAGAGGATGGCCCAGGAACAGACTCCTCTGCCCCTGAACATTGTTCTTCTGGCTGAGTTTCCCAGAGACTGGAAGATGTTTGGATTAGTGCTAAATCCTCTGTGTCTTCTGGAATATCAATGGGTGCTTCCTCCTCTGTTTGTTGTTCTTGTTCTTCCTCCAAAACATCTTGCTCCTTCCAACTAGATTCTGTCCTGTTTTATATAGTAAAAATTTTAAAAATTAACTCGGCATATTGATGATTACCAGATTTTGCGTTACATAGATGATTTAAATGAAAACTTACTCCCTCATCTCCACTATGGGTTGTAGAAAATCCAAGTCCCTGGCATACATATAGGGTACCCTAGGCGCTGCCCCCGAGCCACTCCTTGTTTCTCTGAGGTGCCTCATGTATTTTCTGTAAGCATCACGTATGCTACGCCATCTTGTCTGTAAGTAGCGCACTGAAAAATAAAGAACAACATAATGATTTGTTTTATTTTTTGTCGTTTTAGGTACTTAGCAACAGGGAATTCCTTTGGAAGTTTGCACTATGAATTCAAGGTTGTAAAATCAACGATTAGTGGCATTGTTCATGCTACCTGCCTAGTCATATGGGAAGAACTGAAGGACATTGTGATGAAGAAGCCCAAACCAGAAGAATGGCTGATGATAGCGGACCTATTCTGGGAGAGATGCAACTTCCCCAACTGTCTTGGAGCCATTGATGGCAAACATGTACGCATCCTCAAGCCTCCAGCTAGTGGGAGCCAATTTTTTAATTATAAAAAATATTTTTCGTTGGTATTAATGGCAGTGGCAGACGCAAATTATAAATTTATTTATGTTGATGTAGGTTCTTATGGCAGCAGCTCAGATTCTAGTGTATTCTCACATTCCTCATTTGGCCGCATGCTGCGTGACAATACACTAGACTTGCCCAATAATTCTGCCATGCCAGGGACTACAGAGCCTCTCCTCCCACATGTATTTGTGGGAGATGAAGCTTTCGCATTGTCACAGAACATGCTCAGGCCTTATTCAAGTCGCTCTCTGACAACTGAAAAAAGAGTGTTCAATTATAGGCTGACTAGGGCACGCAGAGTAGTAGAATGTACATTTGGAATTCTTTGCAATAAGTGGAGATTCCTGCATACCTCTATTAACCTGAGTATAGATAATGCGATCAGTGCAATTAAAGCTGCCTGTGCCCTGCACAACTATGTGCGTGAAAGAGATGGGTTTCTTTTTGAAGATTCCCTGACCCATAACATGGAGGCAGCACATTGCAATATTCCTAGGGGCACCACTACTGGTACACTTATTAGAGAAGAATTTAAGAATTTTTTTTTGTCACCAGCTGGGGAGGTGCCTTGGCAGATGAATTCTATTGACTAAAACTAAATATGTATTTTTTTGCTGGATGTAAATGCATGATAATATAATGTTAAGTGTGCTGTATGAAAAGTGTTGTATGTAATTTTGGCTATGAAAAATAAAACTTTTTTATCTCACATTTCTGGTGTGTCATATTACTGACCTTAGAAATTATAAGAATATGCATTTATTTAGGGACTCAACGATCCCTAGATAAACCTGTTATGTGCACAATGTTTACAGCATGTGGCCTGGTACAGATTTGGGGGTGACCACATGCTGTTGGGTAAATTCAAATAAATTAAATTAATGTACACCATCTAAAAAATACAGAACAGCATATACAGGTAGTAAAAGGTAATAAAAAAAAAAAAAAAAACTTACATTTGTCAGCCTGAGCTTGGGAAGAGCACCTGTTCCACTCTGGCAAGAGGTCTCTGCCAATCTCTGCCAATTTCCTGCCATGCACGTTTTTTGGCAACGTTGTCCTTATATTTAGGATGCCGGGTGTCATAAATCATGGGTTTGTCCCTCACAAGTCTGATAAACTCCTCACAATCCACTGCTTCTTTCTCCTTTGATGACACTTTTCGGCCTCTTTTGGACATGCTGGTTCCATACCTGATTTCAAAAGACACAGTGGAGGAACAGGAAGAAGGGGAGGTGTTTGAGTGGCGCGAATTTCTGTTCAGGACGCAAGCCAGATGCGAATCAGATGCGTGCCCATAGAAGATAATGGGCCTGAATTCGCACCTGATCCGTCCCGCAAGCACCAAGGACAGTTGCGTCTTTTTGTCAATTCGCATTGCGCATGCACCGAACATGTGTGAACGTGCCCCATTGAAAACAATGGGTTTTCAAATGTCCTGCGAATTCGCAGTATTTTGCCCCGCTGCGAATTCGCAGTATTTTGCCCCGCTGCGAATTCGCTATAGTCTGAACCCAGGCTAAAAGTTGTTACTCACTTGCTGCAGTTTTTAAGTCATTCCGATGTAATTTTTCTCTGTAAAAAATAAATTAGATTTTGCCTTCTTGGCGGTTGTCATCTTGCCTGTGGGCGTGTGAAGCCCACAGGCATCTTCTTCCTGGATACAGTGTCGCTGATTTTCCAGGATGCACTGCGTGTTGTCTCCCGATCTCGCGCATTCGCAGTAAATCGAATTGGGAGCGCCGTCAACAGCTCAGGTTGCCATCACAACGGGCGTCGTCGTCGGAAATCCCGCCCCATTGTGATGGCAACGGAGCGTCTAAATCACGCGATAACTCGCGCCATGCCGCAGCACACACTCCTGAGTCAGTGCGGATAGAGGAAATTATGTTTTAGCCGCACTATCCCCACCCATATCCACAGTCCCCACATCCAGGAAGTAGACAGATTGATCAGCAAAGGTACAGTGTAAAAAAAAAAAAAAAAAAAGGGTCCGTTTTTAAATTAGAACATCTACATAATCATCATGAGCTATTGTGTTAAAATTGGGTGGAGCTCCGCTTTAAGTGTGTGTTAGAGGACAGATCCACTCATGTACCTAATGTTTTTTTTTTCTATTTATGTACATTTTGAGAATGTTTTGTATTTTTGTGAATGATTTGCAAATTGTTTTGTAAAGTGTGTAAGATTCTTAAAATTTGTAAAAATGTAATAAAAATAATTTAACCACATGCCGACCGGGCCATAGCCGAAAGACGACTACAGCGCGGTCGGCTTATTCTGGGTGGATATCCTACGGAGGGCCTCCCAGAAACTTGCTCCCGCGCGCCCCCTGGGACGCGCACTCGGGAACATTCGTGATCACGGGAACATCACGAATCACGGATCACGGTAAACGGCCGATGATATCGGCCGTTTACCACGTGATCGCTCCATCATTTCACATGTACACAAACCGGCGTCATGACGTGACGCCGGTTTGTGTACATGTGAAATGACGGAGCGGTCACGTGGTAAACGGCCAGTTCCTCCCTCCCCTCTCTGTACCAATCAGTACAGTGAGAGGGTAGAAGCGGAGAGGGGGAGAAATGGGACCAGCGCTGTGGGCGCTGGATGTGTAGTGCCCACAGTGCTGGTCAGTGACAGCTACTCTGCCAACACTGTGCAATACTCGCCAATACTCTGCAATAAATTTTAATAGAAACAAAGAATTATTTTTATTTTTTACTGAATTTTCAGTATTTTTTTATTTAAAGCGCAAAAAATAAAAAACCCAGCGGTGATTAAATACCACCAAAAGAAAGCTCCATTTGTGTGAAAAAAAGGACACCAAATTCATTTGGGTACAGTGTTGCATGACTGAGTAATTGTCATTCAAAGTGTGAGAGCACCGAAAGCTGAAAATTGGTCTGATTAGGAAGGGGGTTTAAGTGCCCAGTGGGTAAGTGGTTAAACACAAAGCTGAACTTCAGCGATGATATGCTTTGCAGCTTGGCCCACTAGAAGTATACACGTGGTATATGTGATTAGCCTCTCTGGAAGCTGTAAATCACTGTAGTGGCTTGGGCCGCCATTTTCATTGATGCCGTTCAGAGGATGCCACGCATTTTTACAATGAATGCAAAATAAACTATGCAGAATTGTAGCTGCTCGGCATGGTACCTGGAAGATTGCAGCCATCAGTGTAGTAGCCCAGGCTACTACAGTGATTTACAGCTTCCACAGAGGTCAATCGGTTATCACATAAGCACACTTACACTTGGGCCGAGATGGCCGATTGTAAGTATGCAAAATATATTATCCCTGGACTTCATCTTTACGCGAAGAATATAGCTTTTACATCCTAAAATACCATTCCTCTCTTCTAGTACCTATCCTCTCTTCTAATGTAAGAGCCAAGTCGCTTTCAGGAGTCTTGGAGGCTTTCAGATGGGTTTGTAACAGCAGAAGCTAAAATAATTCTTCCACATCGAGCACGTTCCAGGTAAGTGCTATATGCCATTGATACTGGTAGGGATTAATTAGAGTATGACTTCAGCTATGCGGGTAGAGTAAAGAGGGGGATTATAATAGAGTATACATCAATCAGCCATAACCTTATGACCACTGACAATAAATAAAAAAATATGCACCACCTAAAGAAGTGCCCCAATGAAAGCCATCCAACACGGATAGGCACCAGGTACTTTGCACTCGCGTCCAGGGGGACCCCTTTGTTAGGAACACGTATACACATAAAAGAGAGCACACTTTTTGAATAGTTATTGACAAGAGTTGCAGTGAGACTTTTTCTTTGTCATTCATGCTTTCACAATTGATGTGGTTCTTACTAATGTTCTGTATACTAGTTTAATACGGTTTAGCCATATTGCGGTGTAAGTCAATGACTGTAGGTGAGGCTAATATTCCTGTCAGTTAACTGAACATATTTATTAACCTTTTTAGTGGTATGTGTCTTGGGTTTATTTTGCTTTTCTATAAAATACTTACCGTATATACTCGAGTATAGGCCGACCCAAATATAAGCCGAGGCACCTAATTTTACCACAAAAAAATGGGAAAACTTATTGACTCGAGTATAAGCCTAGGGTGAGAAATGTGCAGCTGCTGTAAGTGGAAAAGAGGGTCAACAATGCCCATTTGCAGCCATAGGTCCCACTTGGTAGTTAAGGGTTCCTAGATGCCCCCTAGCTGCAGCCAAAATTTGGGGTCTCTGGACCCAAAGGGTCCCGAAATTACATTGATGCAGATGGACACAGTTGACCGACTTTGGGGCCCTGTAGCTCCCCAGTGGAACTAGCACTACAACATATCCAAAGATGGGGTTCCTAGCACCAAGTGGCCCCGAGATACAGGGCCCCAAAGGCGGGTCGGAAAATGTCATTCTCTGCTGCAGAAAAGTGCTTGACTCGAGTATAAGCCGAGGGGGGCATTTTCAGCACAAAAAAAAATGTGCTGAAAAACTCGGCTTATACTCGCGTATATACGGTACTTTACCTATTATCTGTTGCCTGTGGCCTATTTTCTGTGAACTATTATAAAGTGGTAATATACTAATGCTTAAGTTTCACAGGTGTGAGCGGCCTTCAGTCTATAACTTGGTGTGTCATGGGAACTGAGCCGTTTAACCACTTAGGGACCGCCCCACAAACACATACTATGGCAGGGTGGCCACTCTGTGACAGATCACGTACCCTAGTACTTGATGTGACACATCCGGTTCTGGGTTGTGCGCTGCCGCTGACCCGCTCCCGCTGTGATTGGACACAGCAGGAGCCACTCATCAGGTGCGGTGGACACTATGTCTGCCTGGTACCCACCGATTGCTCTGGAGACGAGCAGAATGGCAGTCTGCCTGAGTAAACAAGTAAGGATGAGCCGAACACCCCCGGTTCGGATCGCACCAGAACAGGAAAGAAATTTGGAAGAACACCGTTAAAGTGTATGGGACACGAACATGAAAAATCTAAAGTGCTCATTTTAAAAGCTTTTGGGATTTTTGGGGGGATTTTTTTTTTAACCAATAATATGTAG
>CM053026.1:79996201-80123701 GCA_028564925.1 Lithobates sylvaticus
CATGAATCCATGCTGATTACTGTTAATGATACTGTTTTCATGACTAAAATCTTGTATATAGTCCCTTATCCTCTCCTCCAAGAGCTTTCATGCTATTGATGTGTAATTCCCAGGGATGTATTTTTGGGCCTTTTTTAAATATTGGTGCTAAATTGGATTTTCTCCAATCAGCTGGTACCATTCCAGTGAGTAGACTGTCAGTACATATTAGGAATAATGGTTTGGGAATTACTTGAATGAGTTCCCTAAGTACCATGCAAGCCATCTGATCCCGGTGATTTATTAATGTTAAGTTTCCTAAGTCTAATTTTAATTCTGTCCTCTGTTAACCATGGAGGTGCTTCCTGTAATGTGTCATGAGGATAAAACACTGCAGTTTTGGTTACTGAAGCCCCCCCGATTCCCTCGTGAACACAGAGGAGAAGAAGAAATTCAATACCTTCGGCCATTTCCCCATCCTTTGTAACCAGATGTCTGTCCTTCCTCATTCTTTATGGGGCCAATATGGTCTGTCCTCCCTTTTTTACTGTTTACATACTTAAAGAATTTCTTGAGATTTTTTTTGCTCTCCTCCACTATGTGTCTTTCGTGTTCTATATTAGCTGCCCTAATTGCACCCTTACATTTCTTGTTGCATTCTTTATAAAGTCTGAATGCTGATGATGATCCCTCAACCTTGTATTTTTTTGAAGGCTTTCTCCTTTGCTTTTATATGCATTTTTACATTGGAGCTAAGCCATCCAGGACTTTTGTTCGCTCTTTTAAATGTATTACCCAATGGGATGCATTGGCTAATGCCCTTATTTAATATGATCTTAAAGCAAACCCATCTCTCCTCCGTGTTCTTTATTCCTAAGATTTTATCCCAATTCATGCATTCTAGCAAGGTTCGTAGTTTAGGGAAGTTGGCTCTTTTGAAATTCATTGTCTTTGTATTACCCTTATGTTTCCTATTTGTGTGATTTATACTGTCAATAAAGTCAATTAATCTGTGATCGCTGTTTCCTAAATTGCCCCGTATTTACACATCCGTGATCAGGTCTGCATTGTTGGTAATCAGTAGATTCAGTAACGCTTTATTTCTAGTTGGTGCATCTACCATCTGAACCATGGACTGCTACCCTGCTCTCCAAGCTCCGACAGCAGACCCCCCCCCCCAGGACCGGCGTGAGGTGCACGCAGCCAGGGACTGCTGCCTTGCTCTCCTCTCCTCTCCAAGCTCCGACACGAACAGCGAGCTCATCCCTAGTGAGAGGTAATACATAAAAATGTCAATCTTACACTTTATTTAAGCATGTACTTAATTTACAGTGAAAAAAAAAAGTTAAAAGGAACCTCTCCAAAGAAGTCATGGAAGCAACCCAACAGAGGTTGGAACCCTTAAAATGTTTTTAAAGCCACTGATCCCAATTCCTGCTAGCCACTCTGTAATATTAAGATATACTAAACAGTGTCTGTGTTTATTGAAAATTTGCCAGCTAAATAACTTTTTTGACATCGCTGATGTGCGGTCGCATGACGGCCCTCCGCTCTCCTCCCCTGATCTAAGGATTACAGTGGGAAGGGCTGAGATTTCCCTCTGACATCGGGCGGTCACGTGACCGCACATCAGCGATGTGAAAAAGGTATTTAGCTGCCGATTTTTCAAAAAACACACACACTGTATAGTATTTTATTATTACAGAGGAGCTGGCAGGAATTGGGATCAGCAACTTTACTACCAAACGGAAGAACGGCAGGAGGGGAGGAAAGGGGCATTTTTTTTTATTAGCTCACACACTAGGTTGCGCTATACAAGTCATTCATTCATTCATTCACACTTGGAAGTGACAGGGAGAGATGGAGAGAGGAGCAGCTTGATGACGGAGGCATGTAAACTGACCACTGTATCATGGAACATCAGCCATGCTTACCATGGTCAGCAAACTAAGACCCCTTTCACACTGAGCTGCCACAGGCGTCAGCGGTAAAGTGGCGCTATTTTTAGTGCCGCTTTACCGACATTTTAGCTGCGCTATTCGGCCGCTAGCTGGGCGGTTTTAACCCCCCGCTAGCGGACAAAAAGGGGTTAAATCCGCCCACAAAATGCTGCTGCAGGGGCACTTTGCCGGCAGGAAAGGCAGTGCTGTCCCATTGTTTTCAAGAAGCTGCTTGGCAGGACTTTTTGTGACGCCCTGCCAGCGCAGTTGTCAGTGGGACAGAGGACCTAATTCATCACAAATGTGTTCTATCGGGTTGAGGTCAGGACTTTGTGCAGGCCAGTCAAGTTCCTACACCCCAAACTCACTCATCCATGTCTTTATGGACCTTGCTTTGTGCACTGGTGCACAGTCATGTTGGAACAGGAAAGAGCCATCCCCAAACTGTTGGCACAAAGTTGGGAGCGTGAAATTGTCCAAAATGTCTTGGCATGCTGACGCCTTAAGAGTTCCCTGGCCATGCCCAACCCCTGAAAAACAACCCCACCCCATAATCCCCCCTCCACCAAATGATTGCAAGGTCCATATAGACATAGATGAGTGAGTTTGGGGTGGAGGAACTTGACTGGGCCTGCACAGAGTCCTGGCCTCAACCCGATAGAACACCTTTGGGATGAATTAGAGTGCAGACTGCGAGACAGGCTTTCTTGTCCAAAATCAGTGCCTGACCTCACAAATGCACTTCTAGAAGAATGGTCAAACATGCTCATAGACACACACCTAAACCTTGCAGACAGGCTTCCAAGGAGAGTTGAAGCTGTTATAGCTGCAAAGGTTGGGCCAACTCTATACTGAACCCTACGGACTAAGACTGGGATGTCATTAAAGTTCATGTATAGGCAATACTTTTGACAATATAGTGTATCTTTTTCCTGTTCTGGACTGGCACAGCTATGTAAGGGGGCTTGTGATTGGCTGTGTGTTGGAACCTGGCTCTGCAAGTCCCTGTCCTGCTTCTTCTTGGACAGGATAGCTACCCTCCTGCTGCTATATGTAACTTTTTGCCACATTGTGTCAAAACCCATAGGCCTACTCACAACATCCCTAACCATATGCCTCAATATTCAAGAATAAAGGAATGTACACATATGAAATATATTTTTTGCACTTTACTGTAACTTCTCAAAGATGGCTGTGACATCTGACATTACACTGACATACTGACAGAACTCTATACACAGGAGCAGACATTCTGTATTTGTAATTTGGGTGCAGAACATTAGCCCATAATTTGCAAGCCATCTTTCCTTATCACTTTCTCACCTTGGGAGCGCCACGTTGGAGTTGGAACCACTTCTCCGACCTAGAGGGCACACCAGCCTAGTGCATTACCCCATAGCATTTATTTAAATAAAAAATAAAAAATGAAAACAACATAACTTATACTCACAAACATGTGAATTAAAACAGCTGATCAAACTAGTCATACATAGCCCGGAAGTCATTCATTGGCTCAGCAAAATCCAGAATACAGGAGGACCTCACCAGGATCCTAACTGGCTGATGCGTTTCGAAGGGTAGACCTTCTTCATCAGTTTTAATAAATACCATGGAACAATGCACTAGGCTGGTGTGCTCTCTTTTGTTTGTTTGTGTCGTGGTTTTGGGACTTCCCCAGTCCTAGAGGGTAGCAAGACTTGAAGCAATATCCCTGTGATCTGGAATCTGCAGCAATACCTTTACCGGGCAATCACACTTATACGCAGGAGACTTTCAGTTGTGTGTATGTCCTCATTAGTATACTAGTCTCTCTCCATATGTCCCCAATGACCCCTCTATAGCTCTGCCCATGTAGGCACGCTCCTAGTTGGCACACTTACTCCCAGATGTACTAGTACTCACTTCAGATGACTCCGGCTTGGCCTGAAAGGTCTTTTTCATCCTCTTCTTCACATTCCCCAGACAACTGTAAAAAAGTCAGGGTGACTACAGCTGGTTCTGGTGGGTGTAGAACCACCTCACCTGGGGTTGCATCCCTGTTAAGGGCCCTGGTACAGTAGCGGACTACATCCAGATAGCTCTGGGGTGTTTGGCCGGCACTCGACTCCCTCCCCATCAGCAGAGCAGTGCAGAGAACTGTCAGTAAGACGCTAATGCATTCCAATTTCAGAATTCCCCACACCACACCTGCACAGAGGGGGAGGCACTGCACCCCCACACATTGTAAAAGATGGGAAACATTGTTTGGTTCTCTAACTTTGCTGTAGCTGCGATCGTCAGCTTTTGTGATGGGGAAGAGATTGGGTGCAGTTCTGCTGGGGGGCGGGGGGGGGTCCCTGTTTTCAGGAGGAGGAGGACTGTCATTGGCCACTGCTAAAGCCAATCACAGTCCTGCTAGCCCCATCCACCATCTGGAGGAAGATGACTCGCTTGGTTGCCACTACCAATCTCAGAAAGAAGAAGGGATTTCACTGTGATTGAGAAAACCACAATCAGGTGACAGTTTGTGGAATTACTGTTGAGCTTCTGGGAACTTTGTTGATAATTATTCCTGAACCTTTGCGTCACTTACTACTGAACCCCTGCACTCTGTGTCCCTTTAAGCCACGGCCAGTATTCAGCACAATGAAAACCACACCCAACTTTTTGCTGCGGCGCAAAGCGATGTACTTATTCTCAGCTGTGGGGGCCCAACTTATGATCCTGCACACAGGCCCACTGCTTTCGGAAAATGTCCCAGACCTGAGCTTATCATTGCGCATCCATTCCAGATGCTTGTATGTGACATCACATACATCCCATACATCACATACAGGCACGTGGGCTGGATACGAGAGGTGGATTAGCAGGGATGAGTGTGCCAGGACAGGTAGATGTGTCTCATCTCTGCTTCCTTTCACCACTCTGCATATCACATATCATAGATGAGAAGAGGGTACATTGGTGGAGCAGATGAGCAGGAGCGTACAGCGCTGGGGAAAATGAGCAGGAGGGGTTCAGAGGTGGGACAGAAGAGCAGGAGGGTACAGTGTGGGGCAGATGTGCAGGGAGGTACAGTGGTGGAAGAGATGAGAAGGGGGTTCAGCAGTGGGACAGATGAGCAGGGGGTTCAGTGTTGGGGCAGATGAGCAGGGGGGTTCAGTGGGGCAGATGAGAAAGGGGTTACAGTGGTGGGGCAGATGAGCAGATAAGTTCAGTGTTGGGACAGATGAGAAGGTGATTCAGATGAGACAGGGGGTTACAGTGGTGGGGCAGATGTGCAGGGGGGTACAGTGGTGGGGCAGATGTGCAGGGGGTACATTGATGGGGCAGAAGAGCAGGGGGTTACAGTGGTGGGACAGAAGAGCAGGGATGATGTGCAGGAGGTACAGTGGTGGGAGAGATCAGAATGGGGTTCAGCGGTGGGACAGAAAAGCAGGGGGGTAAAGCAGAGGGGCAGATGTGAAAGGAGGTGCATTGGTGGGACAGATGAGGAGGGGGTTAGTGGTTGGGCAAAAGAGCAGGGGGTACAGAGGTGGGACAGATGAGCAAGGAGGTACATTGGTGGGGCAGATGTGAAAGCTGGTTACAGTGGTGGGGCAGATGAGCAGATAAGTTCAGTGGTGGGACAGATGAGAAGGTGATTCAGTAGTGAGACAGAAGAGCATGGGGATACGGCAGTGGAGCAGATGTTCAGGGAGGTACAGTGGTGGGGCAGATGCGCAGGGGGTACAGTGTGGGGGAGATGAGCAGGGGGTACAGTGGTGGGGCAGAAGAGCAGGGGGGGGGGTACAGAGGTGGGGCAGATGTGCAGGAGGTACAGTGGTGGGGCAGATGAGAAAGGGGGTTACAGTGGTGGGGCAGATGAGCAGGGGGGTAAAGCGGAGGGGCAGATCTGAAAGGAAGTGCATTGGTGGGACAGATGAGCAGGGGGTACAGGGGGTACAGAGGTGGAGCAGATGTGCAGGGGGTACAGTGGTGGAGCAGAGGAGAAAGGGGGGTACAGTGGTGGGGCAGATGAGCAGGGGGGTTACAGTGGTGGGACAGAAGAGCAGGGGGGGGTACAGTGGTGGGGCAGATGTGCAGGGGTACAGTGGTGGGGCAGATGAGCAGGGGGTTACAGTGGTGGGGCATGTGCAGGGGGGTACAGTGGTGAAACAGATGTGCAGGGGGTACAGTGGTGGGCAGATGAGCAGGGGGTTACAGTGGTGGGGCAGATGAGCAGGGGGTTACAGAGGTGGGGCAGATGTGCGGAGCAGCCAGGGGGAGGTACAGAGGTGGGGCAGTTGAGCCAGGGGGTTACAGTGGTGGGGCAGATGAGAATGGGGGTACAGTGGTGGGGCAGATGTGCAGGGGGTACAGTGGTGGGGCAGATGAGCAGGGGGGTACAGTGGTGGGGCAGATGTGCAGGGGGTCCCCCCCCCCCCATCGATACCCGGTCATGGTCGCTTAGGAGGCGCTTGGAGGGGGGTACAGTGGTGGGGCAGATGTGCAGGGGGGCTGATCTGAGTGTATTCTGTGTGTGTTTGTGTCTTCCTGGTATGGCGGCTGGAGCGCATCTGCGTTCCAGTCCGCCGCTGCTCGTTCCTACTGCGCGTGCGCACGGCCTCGATCCAGATCGAGGCTTGGTTTGCGCCTGCGCGGTTCGACGGGTCAGCGGTGGCCGCGCATGCGCGCGGACGTCGGGGGGCGGCGTGCGACGACGCTCGGAGCGCCGTGACGTCATCCAGGCGGCAAATTCAAATGGCTGTCAGATACAGCTATGCCCTGGCTTCATACAGACACTGCAGACGCCGGTTCTTGTACTGACAATACTTGTGGAAGGTAGGCTGGGTGCTTTCTATTCATATGTCTATGAGTTTCTGTGGTTATGCTGTTCTTGAATGTTTATGGCCTATATCTCACCTGCAGTCTCTGCTGTTCTGTTGCCATGGATGTGTCGTCGCCGCCTAGTGGTCAGCCCTTATGCCGCAGGTAGGACGGAATATTTTTTTCCCTCTGCCTGTTTTGCATGGGTTTTTAAGGATTGGGGAATTATAAAGTATTTTTCTTTTCCTGTTGTTTCCTCAGCCCTTCTAGGTCCGATCATCATTCAGTAGCACGTGAAGAAAAATCTAGGTCACAGCGTGACCAATCAAAATTAAAGTCTTCTTCTAGACATATCATACGGATAGGTCAAGGTCCGGATCTAAACGTGATTCCCACCGCCATTCTGGTCGCTCAGAGAAAAAAGCCTGCTGGGGGTGTAGGGCTCATGTCCCGGAGGACAAATCCCTATGTGAAGCATGCTACTCCAAGGCTGTGAGGGAGAGAGGTGCAGGAGACCAGCAGGTGGAAGCACTGGTTAGAAAGGTTGTACAGGAATCTCTGAATAGGACGGATTCAGCCCACACAGCCATTCCTCCCTCAGCACCAGCCTCAGCCGCGGACGTAGTGGATCTTGAAGTTCCAGGTCCTTCTCACGACAATTTTTCATCAAATGGATCCTCCGATAGTGAGGTTGAGGTGGATGAATATGGAGCGGGGTTCGACTTCTCCCAGGTTCCTCATCTGGTCAGGGCAGTTAAAGACGCGCTGAAATGGGAAGACCCAATAGAGATGCCCTCTAAACAGAAAAAGTATTTCAAGCATCTGAAAAAAGAGCGCCCGAATTTCCCCTTCTTGGGTGAGCTAGGTGAAATCATATCTGATGAATGGGGGAAGGTTGAAAGAAAGAACTCTTTAATCACCAAAGTAGCGAAAATGTACCCATTCAGGAGTGAGGAGGTGAAATACCTGGATTCAGCCCCCCTCATTGATGCTGCACTGATGAGATTGGTGAGACATGTTACGCTTCCACTGGAAGACACAGTGTCATTCAGAGACGGTCTGGAAAGGAAAATCGATACTGATCTCAAACGAGTATATATCACCGCAGGGATGGCCTGCAAGCCGGCCTTGGCTCTTGCGGCCTTGTCAAAAGCCATGGAAACCTGGACAGATGACGTGGGTGCAATCCTGGGAAGTATATCCGAAGATGTGGTCAGGAATTCTCCAGTACATGAATTAAGGATGGCATCGGCTTTTCTGGGGGAAGCATCCCTGGACATTATCCGGTTAGTATCGCGTGTCATGCTATCTTCGGTCACAGCTAAACGTGCTCTATGGTTACGTCCATGGGCAGCGGATCCTGCCTCCAAACAGGCATGGTGCAAGATTCCCTTTGAGGGTTCTTCCCTCTTTGGGAACAAGCTGGACTCGGCCATCACACGCGCTACTGGGGGTAAGTCGGGTTTTCTACCCCAGGATCGTCGTCTCTTGAGCCAGAGAAGAACCCAACCCAGACAGGATCAGGAGCGTGCTAGGGACGCACGGCGATACAGACCTGGTAGGGAATTCAGGAAAAACTGGAAAAGAAACCAACCTTCAGGACAGAAGTCCACAAAGGCCACGTCTTCCGGGGGTCGTGATGCGACTAAGTCCTTTTGATATGGAGCCTGTCCAGGTGGAGCAGGTAGGAGCACGGTTACTCCATTTCCAGCACGTCTGGGCAGCCTCGGTCCAAGATTATTGGACAATCAAAACCATCTCTACAGGTCACACCTGGACTTTCACCAACCCACCCACACACCGCTTCATTCCCACAGTTCTACCGAAATCGGAAGAGAAGAAAGAAATTCTCTTATCCTATACAGACTCCCTGATATCTCAAGGGGCCGTCATTCCGGTACCAGTGGAGGAAAAATTTCAGGGAGTATATTCCCCCCTCTTCATGGTTCTCAAAAAGAACGGGTCATGGAGGCCAGTCATCGACCTAACATATTTGAACTCCTTCATCCAGAAGGAAAGATTCAAGATGGAGACTCTCTTGACCATAAGTCAAACAATTCAGCCAGGCGATTGGATGGTCTCAGTGGACTTGAAGGACGCATATTTTCATGTGCCAATCGCGAGGAATTTTCAGCAATATCTCAGGTTCGCAGTGGAGCAGAGACATCTCCAGTTCACCTGTCTTCCTTTCGGGCTGACAACATCGCCTCGAGTGTTCTCAAAAGTATTACTGGCAGTGGTAGCCCTAATCAGGGTCAAGGGTGTCCGGTTACACCACTACCTGGACGATCTACTCCTGCTCTCGCAAGACAGAGAGCAGCTTCTTTTACATCGGGACCAAGTCATCTCGGTCTTGACGGAGTTCGGCTGGTTGTTGAACAGGGAGAAGAGTCAGTTGGATCCAACCCAGTCCTTGATATTCCTTGGGGCACAGTTCGACACGGTAAGAAGTACCATTTCCTTACCCATGGAGAAGATCCCAGTAATCCAAGACAGAATCCGTCTTGCCTTGGCATGTCCTCGCCTCAGGGCGTCATATTGCCTCAGGGTTATCGGCACCATGGTATCCACAGCTCCCATGGTAAAATGGGCACAGTGGAAGATGCGGCCCTTCCAAAAGGGTTTTCTTCAGCAATGGATTCCAGAGTCACAGGATCACTTTATCAGAATGACCCCGTCCATGAAGGAGAGTCTTCCTTGGTGGCTTCATCAGGAGAATCTCCTCAAGTGCCATTCCATTGCGCCAATCTCCTGGATCACAGTGACGACGGATGCCAGCAACAGCGGCTGGGGAGCCCTCTGTCTGTCAGAAGTAGCCCAGGGGAAATGGGATTTCCCATCTCAAGGTATAGTGTCAAATGTCTTGGAGCTCCGAGCTGCCTTTCAAGCTCTTCAAGCCTTCCGTCACCTGATATCAGGAGCCTCGGTTCTGTTGAGGCTAGACAACACGACTGCGGTGGCATACATCAAGAGACAAGGGGCACACGCAGTCTCGACCTGCTAAAGGAGGTCAGTCCGATTATGGTCTGGGCCCAGGCGAATCTGTCAAATCTATCGGCAGTCTATCTCCCCGGAGTCCAGAATGTCCAGGCGGACTTCCTCTCAAGAGTATCCCTGGACAACAACGAATGGTCCCTCCACACGGAAGTGTTCAGTTGGATTCTGTCCCTGGGAGTAACACCGGAGGTGGACCTCTTCGCATCACCCTGCAATGCGAAACTCGAGAAATATTACACGAGGAATCGTTGTCCCCAGGCTTACGGGATAGATGCGTTGACGGACCAGTGGAGGTTTCTCAGGGCGTATGCTTTTCCCCCAGTTCCGGTCATTCTCCGTTTTCTATCAAGACTCCGCTGGGAAGAAGCCGAAATAATAGCGGTAATTCCATACTGGCCCAACAGGCCATGGTTTCCTCTCCTGACGCAGCTCAGTTGTCGGGACCCAGTCCCCCTTCCTTCCAGACCGGATCTCCTGCTACAGGGAGCGTCGCTTCACCCATGTCCATCCCATCTCCACCTGATGGTTTGGTGGTTGAAAGGGAAAGGTTAACAGCTCTGGGGTGTCCGAACACAGCAATTGAGACCCTGATGAGTGCCAGGAGAGAGGGTACTAATAGGGTATACCAAAGAATCTGGGCAAGATTCGTGAGTTTCATCTCTACTGTTGGGGGCTCATTCAAAGACCCAAAAATATCGGACATTCTGGGTTTCCTGCAGTCAGGCCTAGAGTTGCCCTTGGCCGTTAGCTCTCTTAGAGTTCAAGTCTCCGCGATTTCTGCATTTTCAGGCGTTGCCTGGGCAAAACATCCTCTCGTGAGGCAATTCTTCAAGGGTGCAACAAGACTTAGACCTCAAAGGAGGCCAAGGTTCTCCAAATGGGATCTTCCCCTCGTTTTGGACTTCTTTTCAGGAGAAGAATTTCAGCAAATGGATCAATTGTCCATCAAAGACCTTTTTCTCAAGACAGTATTCCTGGTGGCCATAACATCTGCCAAGAGGGTATCTGAGATCAGCTCTCTGGGTTTCAAAGAACCATTTATCACCTTTTTTCCTGATAGAGTGGTCTTGATCCCCATGCTGGGATCAAACCCCAAAGTGACGTCCGTCTTTCACGAGAATCAAGAAATAGTACTCCCAACTTTCCATTCACCTGATAATTCTAGCATCCATCCTCTCGATGTCGGAGAAATCTTAAAATTCTATTTGGAAACGACGGCTCCTTTCCGGAAATCGGATTACCTTTTTATCTACTTCCAAGGGAAGAACAGAGGATTACGTGCTTCCTCCAGATCCATCTCAGCCTGGATCGTCCAGGCTATTCAAAGGGCGTATACAGCTAAGGGTCTGGTTCCTCCGGAGGCAGTGACGGCTCACTCAACTAGGAGTGTCTCAACGTCTTGGGCAGCTTCCCGTCACGTGTCGGCAGAAGTGATTTGCAAAGCAGCCTCGTGGTCATCGATAAATACATTTATGACACACTATTGTGTTGAGCCAGCGGCTCTTTCCTCAGTTAATTTTGGTTTGAATGTCTTATCTGTTGACGGTGCCAATTAAACCTTTTTTTCTTTAAACCAGCAATATTTCCCACCCGGGAGTGTATGGCTAGTTATTTCCCATACGTAGGCTGCCATGGAGTCTGTCAGGAAAATGGAAAATTTATATCAAATACTTACCGTAATTTTCCTTTCCTGATGGACTCCATGGCAGCAGGAGTTCCCTCCCATTGCTGGAGTAGGCTAAGTTATGGAACACGGTACCTGGCTAGGAGCAAAGATTTATGGGAGTGGGGTCCTATGAGGTAGGAGAGGCGGGATTAACCCATACGTAGGCTGCCATGGAGTCCATCAGGAAAGGAAAATTACGGTAAGTATTTGATATAAATTTTCCATTTTCTGTGATTGAGAGTGTGAAATTGATTTTTTTTTGTAAAATTGGCACGCTCAATTTCTTTGAATGAATGAATGATTTGTATAGCGCTGAAATGAAATGAAATGAAAACATTTTTCGGCACACTGTGCTCAAAAGGTGGCCTACTCCTGCAATTTATTTGTCCTTTGGGTTTGCATTACAGTTTGTCCTATGTTTTAGCATTTTGGGGAAACTTTGCTATCACTGTTTAAATAAACACAAAATGTTCCACACAATGAAATTTAGAGCTGTCATCAGGACACACCAGAACAGAGTAAGAACCGGTAAGTCAATAAAGCTTTTGCCAATTTTAGACAATGACCTTTTCCTGCACCCTTATAATTGTTTAGTCAAGGTGGTAGTCAATAATTTATAGGTAAATTGGCTGAATAAGGCTCTGATTACAGATTTGTTGATTAGAATGTGCAACTGTGTTTTTCCAAATACATGGCAATGTCTATCTGTTTCAAGCTGTTGCTGTTGATTATACTGATGAGTTATGAGCTTCAATTCCCTTAAAGCAGAACTCCAGTAAAACAAATTTACACATCAATAGATTTGTAACTTTTATTCAATTCATCTTGTGGTGTGCACACCCCTGCCAAACAGCATAGTCAGACAGTAGAAGATCCATATTTTGTTCCATGCTGTGCAAAACAATAAGCATAAATGGAAAACAACTGGTACAATAAGGTTAAAGATTATGGGCTCTGTTGGAAGATGAGACAAATGCTAGCACAATAAAAAGATCAACATTTTTTTTTTCTCAGACTCAGGACTAAAAAAAAAAAAATGTTACAAATATTTCTATGAACCATATACGACTACAGTATTTTTTATTCTTTTTTTTTAATAGAGCAGATTGAAAATCCAACCCCAATTTCAAAAGAGTTGGGACGCTGTGTAAAATCGACATAAAAATTTAATACAATGATTTGCAATTCTCAAAAACCCACATTTTATTCACAATAGAAAATAGAAAACATATCAAATATTTAAATGGAGAAAATGGACCATTTTAAGAAAAAAAAAAAAAGGTAATTTTGAAATTGATGGCAGGTAAGTGGTACTAAGAGCTGGAAGAACAGTTTGAAACTAATTAGGTTATTTAGCAATAGGTCAGTAACATGATTGGGTTTAAAAAGAGCATCGACAGAAAAAGTCAGACGGGAGCTTTTCATCAGATATTCCGATCGTGTGTATGCCCCATTGGACTTTTTATGTCGCAAATTCTGACGGATCTAGAAAGAGAACATGTTCTAAATATCGGAAAAAATGCTCGTCTGTATGCTGTTCCGACGTACCAAAAACGACGCATGCTCTGACGCAAGTACGAGACGGAAGCTATTGGCTATTGAACTTCCTTTTTCTAGTCCTGTCGTATGTGTTGTACATCAGCGCTTTCTTGACCGTCGGACTTTGGTGTGACCATGTGTATGCAAGACAGCTTGAGCGGAATTCCGTCGTAATTCCATCGGAGAAGCCTTCCGAGTTTATTCCGACGGAAAAAACGCTCGTGTGTACGCGGCATAAGAAGGAAAGATGGACAGAGGTTCATCAACCTGTGAAAAGCTAAACATTTATAATAGAAAGGCCTATTTTTACTTAGTACCTACAATTACTGATATGAGAGCTGCTCCCACTAACTGTGTTTCCCACAATACAATATTAAAGAGGACCCTCAGACCCCCCCCCCCCCCATTTATTTTTCTATACTCCCACTTACCAGGTGGTGTTGTAGGCAAAGTTCCGATACTCACCCAGCCTTGTCATGCTGACATCATTCTGTCAACAGGTCCTTTGCTCTAACTTACTTGTGACATCATCGATAGGCCTGCTGGATCTTCCATGTTCATTCAGTGGGGCCTCCAGCTAGCCCCTCCCTGCCTGCCTTCTAAAAGAAAGTGTCAGGGCCTGGCTTTGAACCCAGAAACGTTGCTGTGTCAGGTAATGTCGCTTCTTGCTGAGCCACCTGGAATGCTGGACAGCTCCCTGGGCTATTCCTTGAATGATCCTGCCTTGAACCTTGTTTGTCCTGAACTTTGATATCTTTACTCCTTCTATGAATGTCCTGATTTAGGCCATATCTCTGTACTTCCTGTTTGCCAGATTATTGTGCTCTCTCAAGCCAGTATCTTACTCCTGTCTTCCCTGCTTGACTAAACATACTTTGATACCACTCGTTATCGACCCTTGGCTTGTTCCTCGACTACTTTCTGCTGGATCCCAACCTGCAACTACTCGTTAACGACCTTTGGCATGTTTACTGTATACGCTTCTGTTTGATCCCTACCTGCTTATGTGCTACTATACCTGGCTTACTCACCTCCTGGTGGGGCGATCCTAAGGGCCACGACCTGGTACTAACATGCGTCATCCGCCAGGGTGACTGCCTGCGTACCTATCCTGCTGGTTGGTGGTAGTCCCGGTACTGCTATAGCAATTGGTCTTTGAGTCTGACCCCTGATCGTGACAGAAACACTAAAGGCCTCCTGAGATATGTGTGTAGCACCCTATACAAATAGGTAGGTGTTAGGAATAGTTCTCTTACTAGGTACTGTCAGCACAGGCAAATTTAAACAGGCCTATGCTGCAAGCTAGGCCTGTCTGTATTGATCTGGGGGCTGGGAGTGGTCAGAGTAGCAGTGGATTCCCAACTGGAATTGGCAGGGGATGGGCCTCCTATGTAAGCTGAGGTAACATGCCACTGGGGGGAGAAGTCAGCTGAGTGAAGTGAGGAATAGAATACTAGGCAGCAGCAGGAGGGCACCCCCATCTGGGGGGGGGTGCACCGATCGCAGGAGGAGGCCCAGGGAGAAACTGTGAAGGAACTTTGCCTCTACACGGCCATTGGCATTGTCTTTGTCACCACACAGTCAGTGATAAAGAACTCCTGGAGCAGAGGGGGCAGATGAAGTTGTCAGAACGTATGGTCCGGTCAAGGACTCAGGGCAATGAAAGGTCGGTAAGTGTTACCACAGTGGAGGGCTGGATGTGCCAGGAAGTCTGTGAGGGAACTTTGCTAATGACCGTGTAGAAGCAAAGTCTTGGGGAGTCCTGGATCAGAGGAGAGACTGTGTGGATCTGTGTCAAATCGATGTGGCCCAAGGGCACAGGATTTACAAGTTGGGCTGGCTGGGAACAGTAGTCCACCGTCCATGAGAAAGCTTTTAAACTACTGGGCCTCCGGGGAGAGGTACTGCAGGCCTCAGGCCCAGAAGCAGCGAGCAACCAGAGCCTGCTTAGGGGCTTATTCAGAGTGGGTCCTTATTGCTCAAAAGAAGAAGATGTGACGTTACTTTACCTCAGTAACCATAAGTTTGTTCAGGAGGAAATGTGTATAGGAGGTTTGTGTAGGAGGAGAAGAAGTTCTGAGATGATCACTTTTACATGGTCAAAGATGATGTCTTCATCCTTCACACGGTGATGGATGGGGAATTCTTGGAAGGAATTGTCTGCAGGAGTTAAGCAGAGGAGGAGCAACAGTCTGCATAGAGTTGCAGGAGGAGATTAATACTATCAAATCTTCTGGTTCTAACTATGTGCTTTTGTGCTTAATCTTAAAATTTGATGGCAATTAAAGGTTCTATGGGCATCCCATATCCCCTTTCCCCCATCCAAGTTGTACCTCCCAATAAAACAACAAAAACGAAACCAGCAAAAGTCTGTTCATTGTCTCTGCAAGTGATGTATGAAGTCTGTCAGCGGGGGGGGGGGGGGGGGGAATTGGTGGATTGTTTGTTACTAGCGGCAACTACATCGCTACATGGGACGTGCAAATCCCAGGAGGTCCAGCGTGCGATGTGCATGTCATTCGCCTTGGTGTGCATGGTGGGGTGGGGCTGTGCTGTTTGTTAAATAAAAGGTCAATAAAAAAAAAAAAAACACTGCTCTGTTCATGGGAGTGTACAAAATGATATTAGGGTGGGCTTAACTTAATCCCCCTAAAATGAATTTTGTAGCGGCGCTATTGATGAGCTTTCTCAAATTAATGTGAAAATCTAATAAGTAAAACACGCTAATCAAGGTGACCATGGATTAAATAAATAAATAATTACATAAATAAATAAATATCAAGGTGACCATAGATAAATAGATAAATAAATAAATAAATAAATAAGTATCTATCTAATATATATATCTGAAAAAATATGCGTGAAATCAATGAATAAATAAATAAATAAATAAAGGTGAATCACACAAAAAGTGAAATAAATTTTGTTGAAAAAGGTTTAGCAATTAATGTCTGCAGTCCACGTATAAACAGTGCTTGCCAATCTAATAATCTCGTGGCAAGATTATAATTGTGACAGTTCAAAGTTGGTGTGAATAACAGTTCTAAATTGATATTCCTTGAGTAATCCGTTCACCAAAACCTTCACCACGTGAGGGAATCGTCCCCTTATGGGATTACACTCACCAGAAATCTATTTTTAGTAAGCCTGTAGTATACACCAATATGGACCTTCTCCTCCAACATCACCGGAAAATTAATCGTCCACCAGCGCGGTTATTAGACCAGAATTTCAGACCAGAATTTCAGACCTTCTATCCAGCATCCCTTGATCAAAAAACTCCACCATCGCGGTTGTATCATGTATGAAAACAGATGGAGGGCCACATAGTGTAATTCTGCTAAACGATTTTTATTTTATTTAAACACTTTCCCTTTAATACAATAAGATCCCCCCAAATGATATCTGCGTACCAAGATTAAAAAGCAATGAACATTTGGATAAACGTAGAGTGGTACTGTGCCTGTGTTCCTTTCAATCAGTAGGATATGGATCCTTCAGTTCCGCTTGTGAGCGGCGTCCTTCCTTCCTGGTGTCTGTGGAACGCATAGTGAACCGCAACACGTACTGACGTCACTTCCTGTTGACCTACGCCCTGACGCGTTTCGTCATTTCCCACTTCTTCTCGAGGTCAAAAGGGTGGGGGAGTGGTTACACGTTTCGGGGCAACAAGGACAGCCTAGTTGTCAAACCATGGAGGAGGGTTGGATGGACAGCAAGTCTATTTGCCATATAGGAGGGGCCATTGTCGCATCATGTATGAATAAACGTCCTCATTTATTATTGCTATGGTATCATGTACACTTCATACTGCTTGTATACGTTAGCAGTTCTTATTGCAGCATGGAGCTAGAATGGCTGAATGTAGTCATAGCAGCATATAAATACAGTATATAATGTATATAAGTATAAATATACATTATATTTAGGAGAATTTCAAAAAGAAATATACAAATGAAGAGTAACAGTAGTGATGATCTAGTTGGTAAAAGGTATGCAAATGGTTAAATAAAATTATTGCATCATTTATATGCTGCAATGACTACAATCATTTGGCTGTTCTAGCTCCATGCCGCAATACGAACTGCCGCATGGAGCCTAGCATCTGTCTCCTCTTTATAGTAACTGGCTTTCGTTACAAAGATGCTTGAGCGTGAGAACGGCTGAAAAAATGCCCAAAAAGCGCTCAAAAATTATTATTATTATTATACAGGATTTATATAGTGCCAGCAGTTTGCGCAGCGCTTTACAACATCAGGGGAGACAGTACAATTACAATACAATTCAATACAGGAGGGATCAGAGGGCCCTGCTCGTTAAGCTTACAATCTAGAAGGGAAGGTCAAGTGGAAACAAAAGGTAATAACTTTGGGGGATGATCAGATACAATGATATGAAAACAATGAAGTTTGAATTCAGGTTTTGAGGGAAAGATGAGGTTTTATCTTGAAAAAAACATTAACGTGTATTATCTCAGAAACAATAACCAAAAATATTTTTGAGCAAACTCAATGCAAGATTTACCCTGCAACAAATATTAGAAATTTGTCAGTTGAGGTCCAGCTGCGGAAACATTGAGAGGCAAATTACAGCGCCATCTTCATAATATCATAAAAAAATAATACATTCAAAAATAGTTTGTTACCTTTTTCATATAATTAAATGACAGTTTTTGTTTAATGTCATTGATGTCACTGATTTTGTATACATGTTTTGAATAAGGTTTACCGGTAATCTTATACCTGGCAAACGTTTCTGCAGTTTAACTATAAATAGAGAACTTGGTACTTTAAAAGAATGGGTATCCAATCCTAAAATATGTTGGGAGGGGAAAAACTCCTTTCTCTCAGCTGTGAGACTCCATGAAAGTAGGCCCCATTTCTTCTTGCTGATCCTGGCATCCCTAAATGCTCTTCAGTGAAAAGACCCCCCATACAAAGGATTTTTTGGATCACAGATAAGCTCTTATGGTCAGGGCCAACTTGCCCTGCACGTGGGGTACCCTTTGCTTACCAATGCCTGGGACCAAGCAGGGACCACAGTCATGTGAAAATCTAACATTAAGGCAGTTCCCCGACTTAGAGATGAGCCCACATGTGCCTTACCGACTCAGGTTCTTTTGATATGCCAACATGCACCCCTTGAATGACAGCAGACCAAGCTCAGAACAGTTGATGTAACTTTACTGAAATGCTGCCTAGTAAAGTCCAACATGAACAGTAATATCATAATGTCCCTATATACCTCTAGCTGGCTGCCCAGGCATACCTCAAAAAGATAGTAGTCCATATTGGCGTTTTCCAGAACACTGATGCCTCCAATGGACTACAAGGCTCAGCTGTCCCTCTCCACAACGGTTGCAGAATGTTCTTTCTGATGTGGCTTGTCCAAATCCAAATCTGTGAAGTAGCTGGGTATTACATCTTTAGGCTTGTCTTTGTCTTCTTCCCATGCTGCAGCTCTATATGTTCAGAGTCCTTCCCCCTTTTATTTACAGCACAGGGGAGAGGGCAGAGTCCAGAAAGACCAGGAAACTGTATAAACAGGTTTAACCCCTTCCCAGCCTGGGCAGCCTGTCTCACTTGCTAACATTCTGTATGCAACCTGCCTACGCGTTGTTTATCCTACACATTTGTGAGTGCATTTGTGAGTGCATTTGTTTTTTTTTTAATAGGTAAGAGTCATTGGTGAGCTCACCATTTCACTTGTGTTGGTGATGGTTCCCAAGTCAATGTGCAGAGCTGAAAGACCCATGTGATAGACTTATTTTCAAGTCACAGTATCTCTGATCATTCAGCTTAAAATAAAGTTTGAAATCTCTTATGTACCTGACTTTTGTATTAACAAATACTGTAGTTATGTTGTCAATCAAAAAAACAGACAAACCTTGATGTTAAAGTGAATTGACTTGCTCTACACTAGAGAGCTGTGTTGATGTGCTGAATTCCATTAACAGAATTCATCGCTATGAGTACATGTGTGGAAAACAGAAATTATCTTCTTTAAAGGAACATTGAACAATTTTGTAAACAACCCTATGTAAGTGACATTAGCCATTAGCCAGAGTAAAGTACATAATGATGTGTAAAAAGGCTGTTTTAAAAAAATATATATATTTTTTTTATAGGGCTGATTAGTGCAAAAGATATTACAAAAAATATTTACAGTACAATCTTACCTTGCATTGCATGAACTTGCAAGAACCCTAATTTGCTATAGTGCCCTAGGCATTGTTCACATGACCGATGTTAATTCTAGAGATCTAGTTGGACTGATGTTAGATAGACTTCCAAGATTCTCTAGCAGAAATCACATGATTGTTTAAATTATTTTTATTACTTTAGAAAAGACATAACATCAATACAAAACAATCAAAAACACAGGTAGGAGTTCTAAAATAGGCAGAAGAAAAAACATAAAAAGTCCAGAGGGGTTCCATATACCCCACAATATACATATAATTACCAGCTTGCATTACATAAAAAGAAGAAATAGATAAGACAAATGTAGGGGGGGGGGGGCTCTTTAAGACATAGATATCTGGTCTTCCCCCCGATCGTGGTCTAAAGTCCACCCAACCTCTCCATCTAGACCCTATGCCCCCCCCCCCAAAAAAAAAGAATCACATGATTAAGGTGATGGAGTCATATGGTCACTTTCCAGATTGAGCTAGGATTCACGCTAATAAACAAAAGGTAGGCTTTTTGAATCTTTGTTAACTTTTAAATGCAGCATGGAGAGCTTGTATTAAATAATAATTGTTACATATTTTAATGACCTCTTATTTTAAGTAATTATTGCAGATATTAATTTGAACTCATTTATTTATGTAACTTTTATGTATAATTTATTGAAATAACTCAAGCTCATCAGCTTGATCCACATGGAGAGGTTTTGTTATTCTCCAATTGAAGATTTTTCCAAATAATCGCTTTACAGCAACAAGAAAGACTTGACATGTATTGAGCTATGGTACTTAGTCATAAAGCTCATGAGTCATGGGCATGGTATCTCTCCTTATAACAAACTCTCAACTCTCCCAAACAACAGACACCGATAACATGGCTGCTTATAGTTAGGGGGTTGGGTTATTCATTCCTTCAGATTATTGAGTCTTGTGATTTAGCCTATGCACTGGATTATAGATAGTTATATCTGGCAGTGACCTTGTAAAGTCCCTACCTTGCAAAACCATGAATATCCAGTATATGTTGAGCAAGCCCATGATAACAGCAAAGATGAACCTCATCCTTAGTTGTAAACCATTCCGGTGCAGCCTAACCCAAAAACTGTGTCCTCACATCCTCGCAACTTGGATAAAAGTCACTGAATAACAAAAAAACTATATATATATATATATATATATATATATATATATATATATATATATATATATATATATATATATAGTATATCCTTCATGTGAAGCAAACATGCACTAACTGTGTATCACCCACAGCTGTGAAAAGTCAATAATAATGAATGAGTATGCAGGGACTGCCACCATGTAGTCCAAATACACTCTATAAAATGCCTTCTCTGCGCCCATGGATAAGAGGAACCCCTGCCAGACCCTTTTCTTCCATGACCAAGGACAGGTCCAGTAAGCATTGGCAAGAATTGCATATATTCTTCACAGCACACTCTGTCAACCGTCTAGCCACTGAGGAAAATGCAGGTTAAGGCACATCACTGGAGCTGGTGGTACTGCCATGTCATATCTGATGGTGACAACAGTCACATGTGCCCCCACCTTGCTGAAAAAATAAATAAATCAAATTTAAAATTAAAAATGTTGCCCTTACTTTCTGTTAAAAAAAAATTCAAGATAGTACAAATATCTCAAAATGAGCCCCATTTTTTTTTTTTTACCTTGTGATTCTGCCACTTATATACTGCTTTTTCCAAGATGAAAATACTCATCCTTCAGAAAAAAATGAAAAAAATTGTACAACAGAACCCCATCCTTCTTTTATTAGCGCTTTTCATATAAGGCTGGGGCTCTGTAGTCGTCATAATAGTGCGGAGGATGCTGGACTTTCCTCACTAGTTCTCCCAACTTTGTGCCTTCCTCATCGGATCTCTCCACACACTGGTTATTCCCTGGGGAAGATTGTCCTGGATCCAGTCCCTGATCTGGGATGATTGGAGAATTTACAGTGTATTACCGCAGAAGCCAGTGGATGGATTTCACTTTAGAATGACAAGAATGATAAAAAGGAGTATATTTCTGGGAACAATCCTGTGAAGAATCCTTACACCATAACAGCTTCTTAAAGCCACAGTGAAAGCCTTTGAGGAGCTGTCTGCAGTGATAATATCTTGCTTTTGAAAGTGTCTGTGGAGCCTTGGGACCGAGAGTCAGGGATCCCATATCTGATTGAATCGACCATCTCCTTGGTACAGCACCAGCTTCAGACCCTATAGGACCCTGAGCCTTTTTGACCCACAGTCGTACAACACGTGTGTCCATCATAGTTGGTAAGAGTATTCATTTACTTACCTTTGAAGTATTGTTGAGAGTAACTACAGACAAGTTGTTCTCCTGTCCCAATTTGATTTGGTGTTACCCCAACAAGAAGAGCATCTTTTGCTCACTTTCACTTGTGTGGACTGATTACCCCGCATTTATTTAAGCACTTTTTGTGCCCCAACACTTTTACTACTGTCATTCATACACAATGAGTTATTTTGTTGTATTGAGATGTATGATTTTACTTCACTGTACACACTAGCGCTACACTTTTTCCTTGTCAAAATATTTTATTATGTATTCAAAGGTAAATTATACAAGTGTACAATATAATCTGTTATCAATCAAATTAATGAAGCTCAGTTATATAAATGCAAATAATGGTATAGATTGCTATTATGATATATATTATTAAATAAAAGTAATAAAGTTATAAACAACTGTTGATCTGTATTTGAATGAAATATCTTAATTTATACAGTTACAAATATAACTATAACAATTTTATATGATCATAGGTAGCATATGTGTGAGCTTCCAAATTCAAGAAGTAAATATGGATATAAATAAAGATAAGAAGGGTAGAAGGAAAGAGAGGGATGTATAGAGAAAGGGTAATGAGTTCCGCAGGGTTCGGTCGGGAGCCACCACAACATCCTTGAACAACCATATTTGAAACGAAACCTATCAAATTTACTACCATGGTAATAGTACTCTGTTATCAAATGTTGATGGCAAAAAAATTTCTATCCAAGGTTGCCATATTTTTTCGTATTTAGGGATTTGGTCCGTTTTTAAGAGCTAACATTTTTGCTTGTATCATAGTATTATATATTCTATTCACCGTCTCATTGTCTTCCAAAGTCGAGGTTCTCCACGCTTTCGCCAGCGTTTGTTTCGCCGCCATGAAGAGCTGTATCAACAATTTAAAGCGGGTATGTGATAAGAATTCTGGTTTTAAATTGAGTAGGGCCATTGTAGGGTCCAGATGTAATTTAATTTTGAGTAATTTAGATGCAATGTTAAAAATGTCTTCCGACGGAGACTCTTTACCACATGATCAGCCGTGTCCAATCACGGCTGATCACAGTGTAAATAGGAAGAGCCGGTAATCGGCTTTTCCTCACTAGGGTCTGTCAGACACGAGTAGAGGAGAGCCGAACGGCTGCTCTTCTGACAGGTGGGGTCTGTGCTGATCAATTATCAGCACAGACCCCCCGAGGATACCCACACTGGACCACCAGGGATGCCACCAGACCACCAGGGATGCCCAGCACAAGGTATGCCACCCTAGACCACCAGGGATGATACAGTGCCCACAATGGATGCCAATCAGTGCCCACAATGGATGCCAATCAGTGCCCACAATGGGCATCACTGATTGGCATGCATTATTGTTTGGCACTGATTGGCATCCATCAATACAAAACAATGCTGCCTATCAGTGCCTATCCGTGCCACCTATCAGTGCCTATCCGTGCCACCTATCAGTGCCCATCCGTGCCACCTATCAGTGCCCATCCATGCCCATCTGTGCCGCCTATCCATGCCCATCCGTGCCGCCTATCCATGCCCATCCGTGCCAGCTATCAGTTCCAATTTGTGCCACCTATCAGTGCCCATCCGTGTCACCCATCAGTGACGCCTATCAGTACCGCCTATCAGCGCCACATATCAGTGCCCATCAATGCCACCTCAGTGCCACCTCATCGGTGCCCATCGGTGCCACCTTATCAGTGCCCATCAGTGAAGGAGAAAACTTACTTATTTATAAAGTTTTGAAACATATTTTTCCAAATTTTCGGTCTTTTTTTATTTGTTTAGCAAAAAAAAAAAAAACTGCAGAGGTGATCAAATACCACCAAAAGAAAGCTCTATTTTGTGGAACAAAATGATAAAAATTTCATTTGGGTACAGTGTAGTATGACCGCGCAATTGTCATTCAAAGTGTGAGAGCGATGAAAGCTCAAAATTGGTCTGGGCAGGAAGGTGTTTAAGTGCCCGGTATTGAAGTGGTTAAGGTTTGACATTTTTTAGGGTTAATATGAAGACCAGAAAATAATGCAAATTTGCGCTACACTTTTTGATCCACCATTTATGTTCAACTTTGTTTGAGTGTCAGCAGCTTTTTTCACTTTCATTTTTTGATTTATTAATTTGTGTCTTTAGCGCAGTCTTTCCCTTGCACCTTTAGTCGTCATAATAGCAGAGAACAATTTCACTGATAAGAGTCAGTACAGGCAGAGAGCCACGGAAGTTATGAGCTCACAAGATTTCTGGAATGATCAACAGGGGATTTTAGCACTTGTTAAACAGATATAGCAAAATAAACTGTCAGTAGAGTATTTAAAGTGGGGTGCCCACAAAAAAAAAAAATTAAAAGTCAGCAGCTACAAATACTGCAGCTGCTGACTTTTAATAATCGTACACTTACCTGTCCCGGGGTCCAGCGATGGGGGGGAACGAGACCCCCCCCGTTCCCCGCTCTGCTCGCGGCGCCAGCATTCTTAATGTGGGAACCCGGCTTTGGCTTCACAGCTGTGCACCCACTGCGCATGCGCGAGCGGCGCTGTGCGCCGTGATTCGACGCTCACTCATCTGGGACACATGACAGGTCCCAGATGACTGTGCGGCGCCTAGGGGAAGTGACGTTTAGCCCGGGCAATGAAGGTGGCAGACTACGAGGGACCCCCTAGCAACAGGCATTTAGAGGTGAGTAAAACATTTTTTTTCCAATTATTTTTTTTTCATTTTTTTTCCAATTATTTTTTTTTCATTTTTTTTCCAATTATTATTTTTTCATTTTTTTTATGATTTTTAAGCCACATTTTTTTTTTTGGTGGCAACACCACTTTAACAAAACAAAAGGGAGCAAATAGGAGATGCTCATTGTTAGGGTTAAGATACACCTAAAGCATTCAAAATGGTTGTAAAAGTACTCTTTTCTGTAAATCACTTAAATTGAAGTATACAATAAAAATGACTATTCATGTGTCTGTTATTAAATTATGTAGCACCAAATAAAAGGAAACATTTGCCAACATAAGCATGGCAGCCCATCCAAATCCTAATGGAAAATAGGCAGAATACAAGTACATAAGTTATAACAATGACAGGGGTTTGGATAATATTTGCAGGAATAGTTCATGGAGAGAGTCCACCTCTCTTGATGATATTAGCAGTATTAGCATTTCCAATATTTTTCAGTGTTTGGATCCATGTAAAAACATCTCTCTGTGTCCAGATGTTTGACACATTCTGTCCAGGGAACTTATGATTAGCTCCCAGTGGATTGGTCAAGTGATGTTTACAGCTGGATCAAGGACTCTGCCTGGGTGAATGAAATGCATTAAGCCCATGCCAAGCTGTCAGTCAGGCACTCACTGCCATTGCTTTGGGCTCTAAATCATTAGTATTATTTCTGGCTATGGTTTTAATAGTATTAACACATCGACCAAGAAAATCAGTAGAGTAAGTTCTCCTAGAAAATACTGGAGGATATAATAAAGCAGATGATAAGACTGTGCAGCTTACAGCAATTGTATACAGCCAGTGACTAAAAATCCCATGGGGCTACCAATAGGACTATTAGTGTCAATCCCAATCTGCAGTAATTTTTCTGTAATAGAGTGATAATAACTTCTTCTCCTATATAGATCTATATTGCAGTATGTTTGCAACTAAACAACCTTATAATATACCACAACAAGACAGGATATGTAAAAAGTTGTCATCATGCAAGGTATTTAAAGTGGACCTTCACCCTCCCCACCTACCTTTCATCATTCCACTTGTAGGCATGTGGCCTACTGCCAGTTTAGTTAGCTTTACTGCCCAGGTAGGGGGAAGGGGTTAATATTTTATTGCCTTCCCTGTGTGTGTTTGCGAGCTTCTTGCTGGGCTCCAGCCTCCCTCCCATGATATATAAAATCAAAGAGGTCCAGATACCAGGAGGAGAGCTGGGACCTAAAGAGAAGATGGGACTTTAAAGTCAGTTAAAACGACGCAGTGCCGAATCGCAAAAAGTGCTGTGGTCTTTGGGCAGTCAAATGGTCCGGGGCTTAAGTGGTTAATGAGCCCGCCTGGGGCCAGCTATGTGGACTCCATTCTGATACTGGGAGTGTGGTAACAGAGGTACAGTAGACTGGTGTGGGTGGGCAATGGCTGTGTATGTCCTTCCGAATGCATCACATACATCAGTACAGGTGTGTACTGCTATGGGACATATGACCACAGCCTCCGCCTGGTCCTGGGCATTGATGAGCATGCCTTCGGCAAGGTTTTACCCCATGTGCATTGGCACAGTTGGGCCTTACCCACACACCACTACCTCCCTGTTCTCTCAGAATCAAAAAATCTAATAAAAAATAATAATTAAAAAAAATTTGATTGTGAGAGAATAGGGGTCAAAATCAAGTTTTAATTTTTTTTTTTAGATTTTACCTTTTTAGGGGAACACATCCCCACACTTCCTGGATTCTCACCTAGGTGAGAATGACATATTTAGCTGCCTGCAGTCTCTTAGGATACTAGGAAAGCATGGTCCATAAAGACATGGATGAGCAAGTTTGGGGTGGAGGAACACTGTGAGGCAGGCCTTCTCATCCAAATCAGTGCCTGACCTCACAAATGTGCTTTTAGAAGAGTTGTCAAACATTCCCATAGACCCACTTCTAAACCTTGTGGACAGCCTTACCAGAAGAGTTAAAGCTGTTATAGCTGCAAAGGGTGGACCAACTCAATACTGAACCCTACAGACTAAGACTGGGATGCCATTAAAGTAATGTGCATGTAAAGGCAGGTGTTCCAATACTTTTGGAAATATAGTGTATATACCTATGAGGATGTGAGTCCCTGGGCACACTCACACAACCGGAATTGCACTGCTATTTTTTTATGAGATATCCAAGTCAAAGGTACATTTTTCAGGGTGCTGCTGAGACACATTTCTAAATGTTCCCAATACCATAACAGATCTTTGCTTTTTGAGTTCAGTTCCACTTTAACCACATGCCAACCGGGCCATAGCCAAAAGACCGCTACAGTGCGGTCGGCTTATTCTGGGAGGGCGTCCATGGATGTCCTTACAGAATCACGCTCCTGTGGGTGCAGGAGCGCTGTGGGCTGTCTCTGGAGTGCCCACGGTGCTGAACTGTGCCCATCCATGCTGCATCCATTCATCCATCCCTGACTCATCCATGCTCCATATGTGCCCATTCATTAACCGCTTCCCGACTGGCTCATGTACATATACGTGAGCAGAATGGCACGGCCAGGCAAAATCCCGTACCTGTACAGGATTTTTTAAATGCCTGCCCGTGGGTCGCGTGCGCGCCGCCAGCGGAGCGCTCGCGACCCGGTCGGGAGCTCCGTGACCCCGGCCGCTGGTGTCCCGCGATCGGGTCATGGAGCTGAAGAACGGGGAGAGGTATGTGTAAACAAACCTCTCCCCGCGCTTCCTACTCTGCCTGTCATTGATTGGCTGTTCCCGGTCATCGGAAAGCCGATCAATGATGTCAGACGTCAGCCCCGCCCCCTAATGTAAAAAAAAACACACACGTCACAGCCCATAACCCCTCCCCCTAGTGGTTAACCCCTTCACTAAAACTGTCATTTATACAGGAATCAATGCATTTTAAATAGCATTCATTGCTGTATAAATGACAATGGTCCCAAAAATGTGTCAAAAATGTCCGATGTGTCCGCCATAATGTCGCAGTCACAATAAAAATCGCTGATCGCCGCCATTACTAGTAAAAAAAATGTTTTTTTAATATTATATTTAATAAAAAAGCTAAAAATATTGAATTTTTTTCTATTTTTGTTTATAAAAAAAAAAAAAACTATCCCCTATTTGTGGGAAAAAAAGGACGCCAATTTTGTTTTGGAGCCACGTCGCACGCAATTGTCAGTTAAAGCAACGCAGTGCCGAATCGCAAAAAGGGGCCTGTCCTTTGGCTGCCAATTGGTCCGGGGCTGAAGTGGTTGTGACAGACCTAGCCGGGATACGGGCTTTTTGAGAGGACTACATGCTAGCCTCCTGCCAGCTGATTACGGGCCCCCCAAAATACACTCTCTGTATATGCATTTGGCATTAGAAATAGACTAGCATCTGACAGCTTGTATCCCATTCAATGTCATGAACTCAAGCCACCTGTCTATTGTGTAAATGAGGCTGGTCTGGCTTGTAAGGTGTATTCCACACAATGTTGTTGTGCTAATTAGCCCTGTGTTACTGTTTATGTTAATATATGTTGAATAGTCATTCCAATTAACTAGGAGCCTTAAAGTCTGACCCTGAAAAGCCTTTTCAGGCAGTCAACTAGTCTGGGCAATGATTAAGATAATTAGCTCATGCTAATTAGGTTAGCTTTTAATCATCTGGCTATATATGTGTGTGAAATGTCAAATAAAGCATTCCTGATTTACCCCAAGAACTAGTGCCGTCTAATTCTTGGGGGTTCCTATAACCAGATCCATTGGACTCATGTTCCAGGACTTAGGAAGCATTTACGGCGGACACCTTGAGTACAGGATCCGTCACATTGTTGGCAAGCAGTGGGATCATACTTCCTGCAGTCTGGGACATCCAAACCTCCACCTGGATCCAAGGTCCGGATAGCAGGAGAGGAGGAGAGGTACAGATACCAGCCGCCATGGAAGAGGAATTCAGGAGGAGGTTGCGAGAGATGCAGCCACAGCACAGAGGACCAGTATCAGAGCAGGTCCTGCTGGGATGGTTTGATTCTATTCGCTGCGAACTCTGGAAGGAAGCGCTAGCCTGTGAGCGGCGTCACCAGGGAAAAGTTCTCCCCTCCAACCAGGAAAGGTACTGGTCACAGTATGGATTGCGGGTGCTGTTTTTGGGAGAAAAACCGCACAAGGAGCAGACAGCTGAATTAAGCAGGCTGATCTGGGCAGAGATGCGCCTGGATGAGAGTTACAGAGCCCTCCGGTGGCATGTATCCCAAGCATGTCCTTGGATAGCAGATGACAGCCCAACGGAAGGCTTAAGCTACGGCGGCCTGGGACTGTTGTATGTGAAGCTGACAGGGGACTCTAACTTTGGGAGTGATTTGGAGTGGCGGTTGGATGAAATCATGGATTTCAGAAAAGGGCTACTGAACATCTCGGAAGTGCACTGGGCACTGGAAGATTTGGAGTTTCTGGCCGATCAGGAATGGGAGCTGGAGATCGCCTACAGACGGCTGCTAGACTCTGCTCAGCGCCAGGGCTGGGCTCCCTTTGCCTGGGACTATCAAGAAATACCAGTGGACAACTCTGGTCTGGCTGAAGAGTCAGCAATGTGGCAGAGTAACAGTGTGCTTTGCCAACCTGCCCCTACAGCTATGGACGCAGAGGTCTTATGGCGGATGCAGCAAGTGCTGACTGACCTTGATGATCCTGTTTCTGCATGGGATGATCTTGGATGGAGGAATGTGCCTGTCCAGCAGCATGCCAGGGAATCGGCAGTGGAAAATCTGGAAATTGACACCCCAGAAGCTGAAGTGCTGACAACCGGCCAGAGCTCTGCCAACCTCTGCTCAGCACTGATAGCATCTTCTGGGTTCCATGGACAGGAGATGGTGAATCTCTATCCCGAGACACCAGTTGCAGAAACTGGGGATTTGATAGACTTTTCCGCTGAGGAAGAAGAACCTGATGAGCCTCCAGCAGAAGAGCTGGTATTAGGGCCAAACTCCACTGTGCTCTGCCCAGCACCAACAGCAGTATCTGTGGAGTTACAAGGAACTTCCCCAGCTGAAGCGCTGGTCACCGGACAGAGGGTCCAAGACCTCTGCCCCACACCTGTGGCAGTTCCGGAGGCCCAGGGTGAGAAGGTGGCAATCACTCCCGAGCAGCAGCTTGGGACCCAAGGAGAGAATGCAATCTGCACTTCACAACTGCAGCTTGATCTGGTGTCGGTGGATGGGCCTGTGGTCTCCACTAACAGAAAACCAGCAGAAATGCTGGCAACCGGGCAGAGTGCTACCAACCCCTGCCCAGCATCGGTAACAGCTGTGGAGTTCCAGGGAGCTGGGGCAGTCGGCCTCTCTCCCCAACAGTTAGCTGGAGCAGATGATGTAGGGAAGCTCCTACACCCAGCTGAACTGCTGGCAACGGAACAGAGCGCTGCTGGCCTCTGCCCGCAACTAAAACAGGACAGATTTCCTGTAAAGGTGGATGGGAATGCAGTCTCCACCAGTATAACCCAGGGATGCTGGGCGGTCGGCCCAGATCCCCAACAGCAGGATGGAGTGAGCCCAGTCACCCTGTCTTCTCTCCAGCGGCTGAAAAGACTCCAGGGAGAAGGGCCAGTCCAGGCCTCTCCCCAGCGGCAGATATGTTCTATGAGAGAGGCAGAGGTTGGCTGGGTGAGTAATACTCTGTTTGAAACAATTTGTTTGGGGTACTGTGTGGGTACAGGCATTGGGGGACTGGAACTGTGGACTAACTTCGGAGTCAACCCGTCTGGGGTCTCCTCCTGTGTTTATCTCCTGCCGAAAGGGGAGAAATGTGACAGACCTAGCCGGGATACGGGCTTTTTGAGAGGACTACATGCTAGCCTCCTGCCAGCTGATTACGGGCCCCCCAAAATACACTCTCTGTATATGCATTTGGCATTAGAAATAGACTAGCATCTGACAGCTTGTATCCCATTCAATGTCATGAACTCAAGCCACCTGTCTATTGTGTAAATGAGGCTGGTCTGGCTTGTAAGGTGTATTCCACACAATGTTGTTGTGCTAATTAGCCCTGTGTTACTGTTTATGTTAATATATGTTGAATAGTCATTCCAATTAACTAGGAGCCTTAAAGTCTGACCCTGAAAAGCCTTTTCAGGCAGTCAACTAGTCTGGGCAATGATTAAGATAATTAGCTCATGCTAATTAGGTTAGCTTTTAATCATCTGGCTATATATGTGTGTGAAATGTCAAATAAAGCATTCCTGATTTACCCCAAGAACTAGTGCCGTCTAATTCTTGGGGGTTCCTATAACCAGATCCATTGGACTCATGTTCCAGGACTTAGGAAGCATTTACGGCGGACACCTTGAGTACAGGATCCGTCACAGTGGTTATGAAGAAAAATTACTAATTTGCAAAATGTTATAATCAAAACAAAGAAAAATGCTTTTTTAACAACATTTTTGGTCTTTTTTTTATTTATAGCGCAAAAAAAAAAAAAAACGCAGAGGTGATCAAATACCACCAAAAGAAAGCTCTATTTGTGTGGAAAAAAAGGACAAAAAATTCATATGGGTGGCATGTAATTGTCATTCAAAATGCGAGAGCACTGAAAGCTGAAAATTTGTCTGGTTAGGAAGAGGGTTTAAGTGCCCAGTGGTCAAGTGGTTAAAACTGTTTTGTTTTTGAGAAATTCTGAGTTATAAGTTGTTGACCAGGAAAATACATAGCTGAATTTTTCATTCCCAACCTTGTAAATAAATTTAATTATATGCTGAACATTAGTAATAAAAACAAAATGACATTTTATTATAAAATGAGCACAGGCAGCAAGTAAACACACTTATAGTCAATCATTTTGATTATTTTGAAAGTGCTAGATTATAGGAGTCTCTCCATGCTCAATGCTGAACCTTTTAGTGGGACTTCAAATTACTGTTTTTTGTGAATAACAAGATGCTGCTGTTTGAAATAAAACATTCTGATTTTGCTTTTACTTGAAACTAGAAATTACAAAACAAGGACTTTAAAATAAATTCCACTCAAGATTTGGCGGGAATAATAACAATTCATTCTCCAGCTTGACAACCCTGCAGTCTAAAAAGTAGGAAGAAGGGATTGAAGTATACAGTGGGGAAAAAAATTATTTGATCCCCTGGAGATTTTGTAAGTTTGCCCACTCACAAAAAAATGAAGGGTCTATAACTTTTATCATAGGTGTATTTTAAATGACAAAATATCATCCAAAAATCCAGAAAAAACACATAAAATAAATGCTATAAATAAAGTTGCAGTTCAGTGAGTAAAATAAGTACAGTATTTGATCCCCAAGCAAAGCATGACTTAGAACTTGAAAGAAGAGATAGTGGCGCGCAAATAAATTAAACTAAATGTTAAAAAGACAAACCAATCAGGTAATAGACAGTGGTGTGAAAAAGTGTTTGCCCCCTTCCTCATTTCCTGTTCCTTTGCATGTTTGTCACACTTAAGTGTTTCGGAACATCAAACCAATTTAAACAATAGTCAAGGACAACACAAGTAAACACAAAATGCAATTTGTAAATGAAGGTGTTTATTATTAAAGGTGAAAAAAAATCAAAACCATCATGGCCCTGTGTGAAAAAGTGATTGCCCCCTAAACCTAATAACTGGTTGGGCCACCCTTAGCAGCAACAACTGCAACCAAGCGTTTGCGATAACGTGCAATGAGGTTTTTACAGCGTCCTGGAGGAATTTTGGCCCACTCATCTTTGCAGAATTGTCCTAATTCAGTTACATTAGAGGGTTTTCGAGCATGAACGGCCTTTTTAAGGTCATACCACAACATCTCAATAGGATTCAGGTCAGGACTTTGGCTAGGCCACTCCAAAGTCTTCATTTTGTTTTTCTTCAGCCATTCGGTGGTGGACTTGCTGGTGTGTTTAGGATCATTGTCCTGCTGCAGAACCCAAGTTCGTTTCAGCTTGAGTACACGAAAACAGATGGTCGGACATTCTCCTTCAGGATCTCTTGGTAGACAGCAGAATTCATAGTTCCTTTTATCACGGCAAGTCTTCCAGGTCCTGAAGCAGCAAAACAGCCCCAGACCATCACACTACCACCACCATATTTTACTGTTGGTATAATGTTCTTTTTCTGAAATGCAGTGTTCCTTCTACGCCAGATATACTTGGACACACACCTTCCAAAGAGTTCCACTTTTGTCTCATCGGTCCACAGAATGTTGTCCCAAAAGTCTTGGGGATCATCCAGATGTGTTGTGGAGAAATTGGGACGAGCTTTGATGTTCTTTTTGCTCAGCAGTGGTTTTCTCCTTGGAACTCTGCCATGCAGGCCATTTTTGCCCAGTCTTTTCCTGATGGTGGAGGCATGAACGCTGACCTTAACTGAGGCAAGTGAGGCCTGCAGTTCCTTGGACGTTGTTGTGGGGTCTTTTGTGACCTCTTGGATGAGTCGTCGCTGCGCTCTTGGGGTAATTTTGGGCGGCCGGCCACTCCTGGGAAGGTTCACCACTGTTCCATGTCTTCGCCATTTGTGGATAATGGCTCTCACTTTGGTTCGCTGGATTCCCAAAGCTTTGGAAATGGCTTTATAACCCTTTCCAGACTGATAGATCTCAATTACTTTCTTTCTCAATTGTTCCTGAATTTCTTTGGGTCTCGGCATGATGTGTAGCTTTTAAGGATCTTTTGGTGGACCTTACTGTGTCAAGCAGCTCCTATTTAAGTGATGCCTTGATTGTGAACAGGTGTGGCAATAATCAGGCCTGGGTGTGGCTAGAGAAATTGAACTCAGGTGTGGACAACCACAGTTATAGTATGTTTTAACAAGGGGGGCAATCACTTTTTCACACAGGGCCATGATGGTTTGGATTTTTTTTCACCTTTAATAATAAACACCTTCATTTACAAATTGCATTTTGTGTTTACTTGTGTTGTCCTTGACTATTGTTTAAATTGGTTTGATGTTCCGAAACACTTAAGTGTGACAAACATGCAAAGGAACAGGAAATGAGGAAGGGGGCAAACACTTTTTCACACCACTGTAATATGTATCCAGTTGAGTGTATATAAAAAATGTGACAGTGATCTGAGAGAATAAAATATATCATATATGCCAAGGTGGACAATGGTAGATGACGGTGGTTACAGATCCGTACCACCTGTATGGCCGACTGGAGTAAAAAAAATTATATATGTGCGAGTGTTACAAAATATTGAATAGAAAGGTGAATAGCGATGAGTAAATCGCAAAATAAAAAATTGTCCAATTAAAAATCCATATGTAACATAAGTGCAAGGTGAAAATATTATCTTCTATCCAAAGAGAAGGGAGTGTCGGTGCTGGGGTATCCGGTAGCGGTGAGGAATAAACTATGAATCCTGTGCAGTGATCCGTGTATTTTCTGTGCAATCCAAAAGGGGAAATGGATGGCCCCTTACCTTACAGCTGTAAGGTTACAGCAGTGTAATCTGGGTCTTTATGGTCATAGGTGACCGTCCTCACGGGGGGGGGGGGGTTTCGCTGGTTTCCGGCTGTGTGTCCCAGGTGGTTCCTATTTGTGTGTCCCAGGTAATTCCCGTCAGCTCACTCCTTATCCAGGCCGGGGCAGGGAAGGGGGGGGGGGGATTGGTTTTCACCTCAGTAGTACATAAAATAAAGATGCCTCATAGTGTAGTATGTCAGCATGGAAAAAAGTATTTATTACAATGAACAGATATAAAAATGGGTACTCACATACAATGAGTGAGTACAGATGCAGGGTATAAACGAGCTTCGAGCTCGATGGCGTCACTTCCGGTAGGTCACGTGGTGGTCGTCCCGACGCGTGTTCATCACTGATCACGTGACTTCATCAGGCCCAGTCATTTTTTATATACACTCAACTGGATACATATTATATGCTTTTAAGGATCTCCATCACGTTTATTTATTTATTTCACATCACTGGTCTTATACACACTTGGATGCACTATCATTTTATTTAGTCACATTATGCGATTTTTATTATGCACTTTTAACCAGGATTGCTTTTATCATAAGATTTTGACCTGAGACGCACAATTAGAAGCATTGCGTTTTATTTGATACATCATTGAGATTTTTTATGTGTTTAACCAGGAGGTTTTAATTGGTCTTTTATGTCTATTACCTGATTGGTTTGTCTTTTTAACATTTAGTTTAATTTATTTGCGCGCCACTATCTCTTCTTTCATTCCTTTTGGGTTCAGACATTTCCTTTGAGTGTGCGCTGCATTTTTTTAGTTGCTATTCAGTGTGCTGGCGCAGAATTAACCTTTTTAACCTTTATGACTTAGAACTTGATGGAGAAACCCTCTCAGGAGGGATTTTGGTGCACTCTTCTTTACAGATCTTCTCTACATCCTTAAGGTTTCTTGGCTGTCTCTTGGCAACTCGAAGTTTCAGCTTCCTCCATACATTTTCTATAGGATTAAGGTTTGGAGACTAGGCCACTCCATGACCTTAATGTACTTCTTCTTGAGACACTCATTTGTTGCCTTGGGGTATGTTTTGGGTCATTGTCATGCTGGAAGACCCATCTTCAGTGTTCTGGCTGAGGAAAGAAGGGTCTCATCCAGTATTTTACAATACATGGCCGTCCATTGGCCCCTCAATGTGGCAAAGTCAGCCTGTACCTTTAGCAGAGAAACAGCCCCAAAGCATCACATTTCCACCTCCGTGCTTGACTGCAGGGATGGTCACAGTCATTTTTCTTCCTCCAAACACGGCGAGTCGAGTTAATGCCAAAGAGCCCAATTTTGGTCTCATCTGACAACAGCACTTTCTCCTAATCCTTCTATGAATCATTTAGATGTTCATTGGCGTGTACATGTGCCTTCTTGAGGAGGGGGACTTTGCCATGTTTGGAGGAAGAAAAATGCTGACTATGACCCCAAGAACACCATCCCTACAGTCAAGCACGGCGGTGGAAACATTATGCTTTGGGGCTGTTTCTCTGCTAAAGGAACAGATCCACTTTGCCACATTGAGGGGCCAATGGATGGGGCCATGTATTGTAAAATCTGGGATGAGAACCTTCTTCCCTCAGCCAGAACACTGAAGATGGGTCGTTGATGGGTCTTTCAGCATAACAATGACCCAAAACATACATACCGCCAAGGCAACAAAGGAGTGGCTCAAGAAGAAGCTAAGGTCTTGGAGTGGCCTAGTCAGTCTCCAGACCTTAATCCTATAGAAAATGTATGGAGGGAGCTTAAACTTTTAGAGAAGATCTGTAAAGAAGAGTGCACCAAAATCTCTCCTTAGATGTGCGCAAACCTGGTAACCAACTACAAGAAACATCTTACCTCTGTGCTTGCCAACAAGGGTTTCTCCACCAAGTACTAAGTCATGTTTTGCTTGGGGATCAAATACTCATTTTACTCACTGAACTGCAACTCAATAAATAACATTTGTATCATGTGTTGTTTTCTGGATTTTTGGTTGATATTCTGTCTCTATCATTTAAAATACACCTATGATAAAAAATTATAGACCCTTCCTGTCTTTGTGCAAACTTACAAAATCTGCAGGGGTTTAAATAATTATTTTCTCCACTGTATGTATACCCCATTTTTTATTATATTATATTTTATTGAATAGAGTAGGTAAGGGTCACGGCTACTCCAAGTCAATTCCTTCCTTGCCAGAGACACATCAGGAAGTAAGAGGAAATCTCTATGAAATTAGGGAATTGCCCCTTTTAGACATATGTCACTAGAACAGGTGTCCCCACTGGATAATTTTTCCTCACTTCCTCTTTTTGATAACTCTATAGGCTCATTATTTTATGCAGCAGTGCTTGCCAACTGCCTGCCCTTCTTTATGTGGCATGTCAGGGGAACAGTAAAACCATGGCTCAACCACTTGCTTTTACCAACCCCAAGCCGCCCATGTGAAAAAGCTCTTACATTTTTTGGTTTTGTTATAGTGCGTCTCAGCGAGACTGCAGCCTCCTGTCTAATTATGTGCTATTCTACCCTTTTCATTGAGAACTATGGTTGGCAGTAATAGGAATCTGGGAAAATGTGGCCTGCAAAATTACAGTACTGGCAACAGGGAATTTAGTAGCACTGACCCCCGAAGGAGCTGCTGGTTTGATTTGGGCCTGCACTCTGGTTTGATTTGGGCCTGCACTCTTCCAATAAACCCCACTAACTTGGCTCAGTCCCCTTGACACAGCTGTGGTGCAATACGATACAGTACAATATAATACAATACAAAGTACCTGTATTTTAACCTCAGGATCCACTGGCTCCACCTGCTGGGAGAAAACAATACTCCACACAACTGGATACTTAACCAAAGTATATTTTACTGTGAATATATTCAAAAAGGTGATTACAGTAATTGTACTGTCATCCCAACATAGGGCGACAGCACAATGGATTTCAATATAACAATTGCAAACAATGTAAATACCTGGGAGCTCCCCCTACTTTTATAGCTATGCGTGAGATCTCACTTAAAGTACTCAGTCTTTGATCTTCTTTTCTTCGCTAGCTAAAGTAATTCCTTGTGATTTGTAATCCAGGGGTTAAAGTAAGTTAAGTTGAGGTAAATATGCTCCTGGTGTAACTTCAGTAACTATTTTGAGATGCCAAAGTAGATAGGCCTCAAGCCTGCTTATTGTCAGTTGCTATACTTCTCCTCTGTGGAACTATAAATCCCAGCAAGGCCTGTGTATAAGTCTGACTGAGTGTAAAAGTTAACAAACTGTGGGCCGTAACCCGCTCACCGACTGGATCGGAACTCCGTATGGTAGCTTTGGTCTGGTGACTGCAGCTGGCTCCGTCAGTCCGTTACCGCACCGCTGGGTGAGCCCGGTCCTCTGATGCTCAAATGAGTGTCTCTGGATCTCTCCAATCTGGTCACTGTATCTCTGGCACCGTCAGGTCACTTACACGGACAAGCAAAGTTGCGCTCTGCAATGGCTGTAGGCCGCTGTCTCCGGGAGGCCTCTGCACGGATCCTCACATGCAGGCCATGCGATCCCAGGAGACCTAAAATGGCCACTCGGGGTCCTTTTATGTCCTACCCAGCATGCAGCGCAAGAGAGGGTGTCCTTGGGTAGGTCACCAAGCATCCTGGGTAAAAAGGTCAACCTTCTCATGTAAATAACAGTCACTTCCTGTATTTAGTCTTTGTGCTTTTAAAAGCAATAATCATTTAAGTTCACTACCAGTATTTGGCCGCTGGACGGCGCCAAATACTAGACCATAGAAATGTCCATAGACTTTTGATTATAACATGCAAACACATATTAATAAGCAAGAATGTCAGTGCTACAAACTCCCCCTACTTTGTCTCTTTGGTCCCCAAAGAGGTTCAAAATGTTAACTCTATCCTGCATTTTTGCCTCTATACGGTCATACAATACAGACAGAGGAGCTTCCCACCAACTTTCATGTGATGGGGAGCTGTCCTGTGCACTCACAGCTGATACTACCGTGTCTGGTACAGATGTGCCAAGGGGTGAGTTGGGGTTGTCCCTCACTGAATCAGAAGTAGAGGGACCAGGCAGTTCAGGGTTTCTTTTGCTGACAAATTGAGATGCTTCACCCAATGTATCATAAGTCATATGGAGTGGTATCCACTCCTCTTGAGCAAATGTCCTCATCCCTCATCTCAGGAGCTAAAGGTGGAGAGTAAACAGGAGTATTTTGCTCTTCCGTGTGATGAGTTGTCGGCACAAATTCTGGGGCCTCTGCCCAAAGAGTCCCATTATTATCTCCTCCTACTTTTAGGGAGATGTCAGCATCTGTCTCTGATGCCCCAGAAGGCCACAGCCAACTCATCTCCATTTCTTCATCCTCATCTGCAGAGGGTGTAGGCTGAGATCTGGTTACTGGCCTGCGCTCCACAGTGGATGCGGAGGGGAATTCCTCTTCTGGACGTATCCTGACTGCTTCTGTGAGGGGTAAGAGGTGGTTCCGGTGCCAGGTTTTTACTGGTCCAGTGTTTCCTTCTGGCTTGATTTCATACACTGGGAGCCCTGGGAGATTCCTAGACACAACATATGGCTGTGATATCCAGCGGTCAGCCAACTTATGTTTGCCTGGGATGCCCAGATTCCTCAGTAAGACACGGTCACCTGGTTGAAGATCCTGAACTCTTACTTTTAGATCAAAGTTCCTCTTATTTCTATTTTCTCTGGAGTTCGACGTGGCTTGAGCCCACTCGAAAGCTATCTTCAAATACCTCCGCAGTCTATCCACATACTCTCGATGGGAGGTCTCTGATGTATGGTCCAAGGAGGTCCCAAAGGCTAGATCCACTGGTAGTCTGTCTTCACGGCCGAACATTAATCTGTAGGGTGAATACCCAGAAGCGTCACTTTTGGTACTATTGTAGGCATGAACCAGTGCAGTGATATGTCTACTCCAATGGGGTTTCTGCTCTGCAGTTAAAGTCCCCAACATGTTCAGGAGAGTTCTGTTAAACCTTTCTGGTTGAGGGTCCCCTTGTGGGTGGTATGGAGTAGTCCTGGACTTTTGTATGCCTAGTAGATCCAATAGTCTTTTTATCAGCGTGCTCTCGAAGTCTCTTCATTTGGTCCGAATGTATCCGTTGAGGTAGACCATAATGAACAAAAAACTTCTCCACGAGAGTCTTTGCTACTGTGGCTGCTTGCTGGTCTCTAGTAGGGAACGCTTGGGCATAGCGGGTTAAGTGATCTGTAACCACTAAGATATCCACTTGCCCACTCAGGTCGGATTCCAAACAGAGAAAGTCTATGCAGACCAAGTCCATTGGCCCTTGGTTCTCCCTCTGGGGCAAGGTCTTTCGTTGTATGCACCTGAGGCAGGAATGACAATAGCTCTCCACTTCCGTCCTCATGTGAGGCCAGTAGAACCTGTCCCTCACTAGTTGGAGAGTCCTCTCAGCCCCTAAATGGCCGTGGTGATCATGCAGAGCGGTCAACAGTTGACACTTCTCTTCAGGATCTTCAGAGGGGCCCCTTCGGTAGACCACCCCTTGCTGTAACTGCAACCGATCCCACTCTTTTTGCAGTAGCCGGGCTTCTTTCTGGTCACTCTTCCGCAGCAGATCGGGTTGTTTGCGCTCCAATGCCTTCAGTACCAGCCCACAGAGTGAGTCATCCTCCTGATCTCTCCTGAGGTCTTTTTTTGAAAGCTTGGGGAGACCCTCTTGGGTAATCTGGGAGACATAACAATAGCATCTGGGCACTCCTACTGAGGACACTTCTTCAGCTCTGGCTCCCCCGTTTCCTTGCTGGCTTGTCCCTTCACAGAGGGCTCTTACTCCTTCAAAGGTAAGTTGAGTCCAGTCTTCTGAGGGGCTTTGGGAGTCATGGGGCCCTCTTGACAAGGCATCCGCATCTCGGTTACCAACCCCTGGTCTGTACTTCAGGCTGAAGGTAAACGCAGAGAGAGCAGCCAACCACCTGTGGCCGGTAGCGTCCAGTGGCAGTGGTGAGCAAGTATGTGAGGGCGCTGTTGTCCGTCTTGACTACGAATTCAGCCTCGTAAAGATAGTCCTTCAACTTGTCTACCACTGCCTACTTCAGAGCCAGAAATTCAAGTTTGTGAGTCGGATAGTTTCTTTCGGCAGGAATTAAACTTCTGCTCACATAGGCGATGGGCCGCAGATGCCCATCATACTCTTGGTAGAGCACTCCTCCTATTCCGTCTCGGCTGGCATCTACATGTGACTCGTAGGGTTTGGCAGGATCTGCATAGGCCAAAACTGGGGCAGTGGTAAGGCTCCACTTCAATTTTCTGAAGGCTTCCTCACATTTTGTAGTCCACTGGTCCTGGATGGACTCCTTTTTCTTCCTGGGCCCTTCCTTCTGCTTCCCCGACTAAGCTGGGTCTACATTAGCTTCTTCCTGGTTCTTTAGAAGCTTGGTGAGGGGGTGGGCTATTTTTGCAAACCCTTCCACGAACCTCCTGTAGTATGAGCAGAAACCTAAGAATGATCCGAGTTCAGTCACGTTGGTAGGCCTGGGCCAAGAAGTGACAGCTTCCAACTTCCTGGTATAAGTTGTCACCCCCTCTTCAGACACGATGTGTCCCAGGTAATTTACAGGGGGGTTGGTTGGTAGAACTGGCATTTCTCCATGGAGAGCTTCAGGCCTTCATCATGAAGTCTCTTCAGGACCTTCTTCAGGCGCTCTTCATGTTCTTCCAACATTCTCCCAAAAACTATGACATCATCCAGGTAGACCAGTACTTCAATCAGGTTCATGTCACCTACTGTCTTTTCCATCAATCGCTGGAAGGTGGCTGGGGCTCCAGACAGACCTTGCGGCATCCGATTAAACTCGAAGAAACCCACTGGAGTGATCAAAGCGGTCTTTTCTCTATCTTCAGGGCACATGGGGATCTGATAGTTTTATAGCATTTTTATTAATATTTTTTTTTTTACTAGTAATGGCTCAGCGATTTTTATTGTGACTGCCACATTATGGCGGACACATCGGACATTTTTGACACATTTTTGGGACCATTGTCATTTATACAGCAATCAATGCCTTTTTTCCTCTTCAACGCCTTGGTTGGCAATACTTCAGGGATAAGTTCCAGCCCATTATGTTCTTCTTGGCTTGAGGTCTCAAGGACAATGAAGGGGCCCGGTTTCTTCCAGCTTAACTTGATGGAAGCCCTCAGACAGAGTACTTCACCCGGCTGGACCAGTCTCTTTCCTGTCCAGAAGCCAGATCTTTCCCACCCCCTCTTGCTGTCTAAGATCTCGGTATACCTGGGCAAGCATGGGGTGTATTTTCGTGGGGAGGGTTCTTGTCTGCAGCACAAGTGGTGTAAGTAAACTTCTCACCAAGTCTGTGTTTGTCCCAATGATGAGGGAACTTTTGTCAGCCCCTGGGGGACGAGGGCACACCACGGCCAAGGTGTCAAACGTCTCAGCCTTCCCTGCCGTACTTGGGTCAAAAGTGAGCTTGACCGACAGGTAACCATCATATGGGAAGTTCTGGGTACCTAACCCCCATATCTCTAGTTCCTCCGGTTTCTGTAATGGCAGGTGCTTGAGATGTTTGTGGTAGAAGTCCTTGTAGAGCAATGTCACTTGAGCTCCAGTGTCCAGCAGGGCTTTTGTATAAATCCCCTCTACTTGGATAGGGACAATTGGGGAGGGTCCCACTAGCTTGGGAGGAAACCTGCTGGAAGTGGTACTTTTGGCCTGCTTGGTGGCCTGCTTGGTGGCTTGGACCTTTACACTTGGTTTTGGGGGCCTCTCCCTCTTCCGTCTTGGCTTTGTGGCAGTCCCAGGGGTCTAGTGCGTATTAGTTGGTGTGGAGTTAGCTATGGCATCCGGGCGCCCAGTTGACTCCTTCACTGGGGCCCTCTGAAGTTTTCCGCCAGCTTTTGAGACTTTATCTCGGCTATTGGGCTTGGGCACACTCGCCTGAGATGTCCTATCCCTCCACATTTGAAACAGACCCTCTGCAACGGTTTCATAGGGCGGTTAGTGGAAGGGGTCCCCGGAGCCTTGGGTGGCGAGACTTCTTCTGTCTGATGTAGCGGGGTCGTACCCCTTTTACTGGAAAGACTACATCCCCCATAATCCCCCAGGCTCCCGGGCTGCTTGTTTCCGCCCGAGAGGCTGCTGGGGGAGGTTATAAAAAGGAAGAGCGGAGACCGCCTCTTCCTCTTGGGACACTTCCTCTTCTGAGGCCTGACAGGACTGGCCGGCCTCTGCTGACAGAGCTTGTGACGCGGAGACTGCAGCCAGCGGAGACCGGGGAGACACCTGTGCGGACCGGAGCTGAAGGCCTGAAGCCTGGGCCTTGCAGCAGATGGAGTGAGACTCTCATACCTCAGAGTCAGCAGCAGCGGAGCGGAGACTCTTCCCTACAGACGGTCGGTCGGAGCTGAGGACCGGAGCGCAGGGGCTGTGACTGAGGAGACCAGAGCCGCCATTAGAGGGACCGGAGCGGAGGACGGTACCCCAAGGATTGGTGAGAGAGCCGGAAGGCTCATCCTGCATTGATACACACGTTTTATGCCTATTGAACTGCCTAGGCGCAATTTACCTCAGAGCAGCAATGTTACTTTCTGTGGATTACAAAGACACCATTTAAAGCTACATGTGCACCACCTCTACAGATTCATTGCCGGTGAAGAACACTGTACTAGTACAAGGACTGAGCTCTATTACTAGGGATCAGGCCTGGTCCGTTAGGTAGGCGCAGATAGATTATTGCACCTCAGGGGTGCATAGCATGCGGTCGCCACACTTGGCGCTCCGTTTCCCCATTGCTAGTTGAATACATATGTGTGTACATGTTTAAGTGCATATTGCAGGGACCTGCTAAAGTATTGTAAGTCATATGTTTAAATGCATGTTGCTATTCCTTTTCCTTACTGACAAAGTAAAGCCAGTTATTCTTATTTCAGCAGTCTGCTTGTGAGTTCATACCCATTACACTTAGAGTATAAGTGATATTTTTATGTGCATAGATACATACCCCTTGACTAACTGTGCCAGAGCGGGTAGAGCCAAATTGCCGGGGGTTGGTGGAGCTGTACTCAGGGACCCAAAACAAACCAGCGGCTCTCTTAACTGGGGGTAGCGCTACACGTGGGGGCTCGTCCGGGATCCTGAGTCAGCGGGAAAAGCCGCCAGAAGGTACCGGCATGGACCCAATAGAAGTGGGACGGTGGTCCGCAACATGGGCCGCTGACCCAGCCGCAGCAGCAGTCATTGAACTGCCAGGGATATGGCAGAGAGAGGCAGTCAAGCAGCTCATAATGTCATTATCCCCATGCCAGAAGTCATGGATAATGGACATGAGAAATGATGCTGGGTACACATACGCCTTAATAGAATGGAAGGAAGAGACTCCAGAGCAGTTCAGGAGCCAAAGCATACAGGCACCGAATGGTCAGGCCTACCAATTGCTGCATGCGCTGCCGCGCAAGGGAGAAGGTTCTCCCATGAAAGCCATTCTATCCCCAAAGAAGGAAGAGCAGAAGGGCGCGGAAAGTCCCGCACAGACTACTCTTAGTGCAGAACTGTGTGCTGTCCTAGGGGAAATTGTGACTCAGTGCAGAAGAGACCCCGGGGATTACCCAATGTCGGGATACAGGAAACTCCGGATGTTTTCAGGGAGGACACCTGTACCCTCGGGAGAAGAGGGATTTGAAGAGTGGTTAGATGGTGCCACGCAGGCCCTAGAAGAATGGGAGGTCTCAGAAGGCAGAAAGAAGCAAAGGATTGTTGAGAGCCTAAAAGGACCTGCCTTAGAGGCCATACGCAATCTGAAGACGAGTAAGAAGGATTGCACTGCCCAGGACTACATAGACATCCTGGAAGGTGTGTTCGGTGGGACAGAAAAAGTCACAGAACTTACCTATCAACTGGAACACTGTTACCAGAAGACAGGGGAGAAGCTGTCAGAGTACATGGGACGCATAGACAAGATCCTGCATAGGATTATCCTGAAGAAGGGGATAGATCCAGGGAAGGTAGATGAAGCCCGTGCCCAGCAGGTGATGAGGGGAGCCCAACCCCTGGACCCTGTCGCACTAATTCTACGCACCCGGCAGGATGGGAAGAGCCTGGACTACCCTGACCTCATCCAAATGGTCAGAGAAGAAGAGGCCATGTTGGAAGAGAAAAGGGAAAAGCAAGTGATGGGGTCTACAAAACTTCCAGTGGCCACGGTCAGGACGGCCTTAACCCCTGAAAGAGAGACAGAGGTAGATGCCCTGAAGTTGCAGATGTCCCAGATGATGGAGATACTGACGTCTCTTGTGGCGAAAGAGACGCCCAGTCCCAAGAAAGAAACAAGCAGGAGGGAATTGTTTCCAGCTGTTTCAGCACCAGCATCCCCACCTGACTACGGTGAGATGATTTGCTTTAATTGTGGAGGAATTGGTCATATTGCAGCTGTATGTGCCAGTCCCAAGAAGAAGAAAACAGAAAGCCGCCAGCCGGCGGGAAACGCCAAAGGGCCCCGGTGAAGGAGTCAACCGGGTGCCCATCACCTTCAGTGAGCTCCAAGAAGCACAACAGGAAGAGAAAGCGAGGAGACCAAACCCCTCAAAAGGGGCCCAGGGATCCTCAACCAAGGTGCACTCCAGAGAAAGGGGGCAAGACCCCTCCGGAGAGACACAGCACTCCTAAGCGTGAACTCTTCAAAGTGAGAGATAACAATGTCCCTCAACGGGTTCACACTCCCAAGAAGAGGGAGAAGATTAATGCATACCAGGCTCAAGAAAGGAGCAAGCGCAAATCCAGTGAGAGGAAGAAGAGTCCAAAGAAGAGGACAGCATCAACTCAGCCTTACCCAGAAGAGCTAGTTGGTCCATCCCCTACTGTACCCATCCAGGTGGAAGGAGTGTACACGAAGGCCCTCCTGGACACTGGAGCACAAGTGACCCTATTGTACAGGGACTTCTATGACAGATACCTGAGTCATCTGCCAATACAGAAGATAGAAGAGTTGGAGATAAGGGGATTGGGAACTCAGAGTTTCCCCTATGATGGATACTTACCCATCAGATTGACGTTTGACCCATCCGTAGCTGGGAAGTCTGAAGTGTTTGACACCTTAGCAGTGGTGTGTCCCCGCCCACCAGGAACCAGCAAGACTTCCCTGATCATAGGAACGAACACGGACCTAGTCAGAAGGCTTCTGACCCCCCTGGTGAAGAAAGAGAATCTTTCAACTCCCAAGATCCATCCCATGCTGAAGGCAGCCTACCAGCGGTTGGTCCTAGAGCAGAAGACCCCAAGTGAGGGGATAGGAAGGGTATGGAGGCTTGGAAAAGAAGGAGCAGTGCTACAGCCTGGAGAGGTGACCTGCATGAGAGCCACGGTGAAACTTACTTGGGAGCAGCCTGGCCCCTTTGTAATGTTGGAACCCGACCCAATGGAGGGTCACTCAGGTCTGGAAGTGATACCAGAAGTAATTTCACTGAAGGACCTGAAGAAGGCTAGAGGAAGAGTCCCTGTCAGTGTGAGGAACCCCACGGAGCAGCCCGTGGAGATCCCTGCCAGGATGCTTCTGGGACAGGTGAGTCCTGCTGTCCCAGTTGGCTGGTCAGAAGTGAAGGGGACGGGTGAAGGAGAAGATGTTTGGAAGAAACTCTCCATGGAAAACCCAAACCTACCTGGAGCTTGGAAAGAGAGAGCCAAGGCCCAGCTGACCAGATGGGAGAAGATTTTCTCTAAAGATGAGTTTTATGTGGGGTGTGCGAGGAGTGCCACCCATCGAATCCGCATGCAAGAGGACAAGCCATTCAGAGAAAGAGTGAGGCGAGTCCCGCTAGCAGATCTGGAGGATCTGAGGGAGCAGCTTGCGGAACTGAAGAAGACGGGAGTGATTAGGGAGTCCAGAAGCCCCTATGCCTCCCCAATTGTGGTAGTCAGGAAGAAGAATGGGTCATTGAGGCTCTGCATTGACTACAGAACTCTCAACAGGAGGACCATTCCTGACCAGTACACCACGCCAATGATAGAAGATGCCTTGCAGAGTTTATCTGGAGCTAAGTGGTTCAGTGTGATGGACCTCAAGAGTGGGTATTACCAAATCCCCATGCATCCAGAAGATAGAGAAAAGACTGCCTTCATAACCCCAGTGGGATTCTTTGAGTTCAACAGGATGCCCCAGGGCCTATCTGGAGCTCCTGCTACGTTTCAACGCCTAATGGAAAGGACAGTTGGAGACATGAACCTCATAGAAGTCCTTGTGTATCTGGACGATGTCATTGTCTTTGGAAAGACTTTGGAAGAACATGAAGCCAGATTGGAGAAAGTACTGAAGAGGCTCAGTGAAGAGGGACTTAAACTTTCTCCAGAGAAGTGTCGGTTCTATCAGTCTTCTGTGAACTATCTGGGACACATAGTGTCTGAAAAAGGAGTGGCTACAGACCCTGAGAAGTTGGAGGCAGTTACTTCGTGGCCAAGGCCCACAACAGTTACAGAACTTCGGTCTTTCTTGGGGTTCTGCTCCTACTACCGCAGGTTTGTGGATGGGTTTGCCCGCATTGCCAAACCCCTCAACGAGCTGCTCAAGACAGAAGGAGAGGAAGATGGATTGGGGCCTAGGAGGCCCGGTGAGTCGGTCCAAGACCAGTGGAACTCAAGGTGTGAAGAGGCTTTCAGAACCTTGAAGAGAAGTCTCACCACAGCCCCAGTTTTGGCCTACGCTGATCCCACTAGACCATATGAGCTACATGTTGATGCCAGCCATGAAGGCCTAGGTGGAGTACTCTACCAGGAGTATGAAGACCAGCTACGACCAGTGGCCTATGTGAGCCGGAGCCTGACCCCCTCCGAGAAGAACTATCCCACCCACAAGTTGGAGTTCTTAGCCCTCAAGTGGGCAGTTGTTGACAAACTGAGAGACTATTTGTATGGGGCCGAGTTTACTGTAAAGACAGATAACAACCCCTTGACCTATCTATTCACCACCGCCAAGCTGGATGCAACTGGACACAGATGGTTGGCGGCGTTGTCTGGATTCAATTTCAGCCTCAAGTACAGACCAGGGGCTGGAAATAGGGATGCAGATGCCCTGTCCCGAAGATCCCATGTCATGGTCGATGACTGGGAAGACTGGACCCAAGTGGCACCAGATGGAGTGCGAGCCCTTTGTCAGGGGGCTGAACTCCAAGCCAGAGGAGGATCCAGAGCTGAAGAGGTAGGAGTTACCACAGTGGGAGTCCCAAAGTGTTACTGTGGGGTAACTCAACTAGCAGAAGAGTGCCTACCGAAGCTGTCCAAGAAGGAGCTAAGGTGTGACCAATTGGAAGATCCCATGGGGAAATTGGTCCTGGAAGCCCTGGAAGACAAGAGTCCAGAGGGACTTCGCCTTCACCCTTCTAAAGAAGCTCGTCTACTGAGGAGAGAGTTGGACAAGTTACAGGTGCATCAGGGGGTAGTCTACCGAAGGGGCCCCTCTGATAGCCCAGAAGACAAGTGGCAGTTGTTTCTCCCCGAGAAGCATCGAGAGACTGTGCTGATTGCCTTACATGACCAGCATGGTCACTTGGGAGCAGAGAGAACCTTCCAGCTTGTCAGAGACCGGTTTTATTGGCCCTGCATGAGGGCCGAAGTGGAGGAGTATTGCCATTCCTGTGCAAGATGCATTCAGAGAAAGACTTTACCCCATCAAGCTGCCCCAATGGGCCACCTACAGAGTCAAGGCCCAATGGATCTGGTATGCATTGATTTTCTCTGCCTTGAACCCGATTTGAGTGGATTGGGAAATGTTCTGGTGGTAACCGACCATTTCACTCGTTATGCTCAGGCTTTCCCAACCAAGGACCAGAAGGCCTCTACAGTAGCCAAGGTACTTCTGGAGAAGTACTTTGTTCACTATGGACTGCCACAGAGAATCCATTCAGACCAAGGAAGGGACTTTGAGAGTCGCCTGATCAGGAAGCTACTAGATTCTCTGGGAGTAGAGAAGACTAGAACTACACCATATCACCCTCAAGGTGATGCCCAGCCTGAAAGGTTCAACAGGACCCTATTGAACATGTTGGGAACTTTGGAAACAGAGAAGAAGCAACATTGGAGTCAACACATTTCAGCTCTAGTGCATGCTTACAATTGCACCACAAGTGATGTGACAGGTTTTTCCCCTTACCGGCTTATGTTTGGGAGAGAAGCAAGATTGCCAGTGGATTTGGCCTTCGGCATTTCCTTAGACCATGCCTCTGCTGCCTCCCACAAAGGATATGTGGACAGACTGAGGCACAGTTTGAAGATAGTTTACGAGAAAGCTCAAGCGGCCTCTGACCAGAGGGGGGCCCGAAATAAGAGGAACTTTGATTTGAAAGTTAGAGTACAGGACCTACAGCCTGGGGACCGTGTACTGTTACGCAATCTAGGGATCCCTGGAAAACACAAGATTGCTGATAGATGGAGATCAGAACCATATATCATCTGTAGAAAACTTCCAGGATTGCCTGTCTACAAGTTGAAGCCAGAAGGAAGAGTGGGGCCTTTGAAGACCTGGCATAGGAATCACTTGCTCCCACTCACTGAAGCAGTCAGAATGCCTCCAGCAAGAGACGTACCTGAATCTGTTTCCATTCTGGATACCCCCAGGCCTAATACTAGGTCTCAGACATCCCAAGTTAGGGGTGGACAGGACCCCCAACCAGAAGAAGAAAGAGGAGAACTTGAATGGCTATGGCCTTCCTCAACTCCAGGAAATTCTGCCATAGATCTTCCACCTACTGAAGATGTGGAAGATAACACATTGAACCCAGAAGCCACAGAGTTTGTGCCATTCAGTGATGTGCCTGAGTGCTGGGAAGATATCCCTGGTCTCTACCCAGAAGAAGAAGTAGATGTTCCAGAACCAGAGATGTTGCCAGAATGTGTTCCTGAAGAAGTTCCAAGAGAACAGAGAGCTCGCAGGAGTGTGAAGCCTCCCAAGAAGTTAACTTACCCCAAGATGGGAGAAAGTTCAGAGGACTCTGTTACCACAGCAAGGAGAAGTGCTGAAAGCCCTGACCCATCCACTGTTCATTTGGTGGAGGGCAACCCCAGCTCACTCTCTGGCACAGTTAAACAGGTCACCCACACTGAAGTGACTTGTAGACAGGACAGCTCCCCATCTTATGCTAATTGGTGGGAGGCTCCCCTGTCCAAATTATGTGAAAGTGTTGTTCCCGAGAAAGTTTGTAGTTTGAACACTGTCTTTGGGGACCAAAGATTCAAAGTGGGGGGAGTGTGTAGCGGGGTCGTACCCCTTTTAGGGGAAAAGACTACATCCCCCATAATCCCCCAGGCTCCCGGGCTGCTTGTTTCCGCCCGAGAGGCTGCTGGGGGAGGTTATAAAAAGGAAGAGCGGAGACCGCCTCTTCCTCTTGGGACACTTCCTCTTCTGAGGCCTGACAGGACTGGCCTGCCTCTGCTGACAGAGCTTGTGACGCGGAGACTGCAGCCAGCAGAGACACCTGTGCGGACCGGAGCTGAAGGCCTGAAGCCTGGGCCTTGCAGCAGATGGAGTGAGACTCTCATACCTCAGAGTCAGCAGCAGCGGAGCGGAGACTCTTCCCTACAGACGGTCGGTCGGAGCTGAGGACCGGAGCGCAGGGGCTGTGACTGAGGAGACCAGAGCCGCCATTAGAGGGACCGGAGCGGAGGACGGTACCCACGGATTGGTGAGAGAGCCGGAAGGCTCATCCTGCATTGATACACACGTTTTATGCCTATTGAACTGCCTAGGCGCAATTTACCTCAGAGCAGCAATGTTACTTTCTGTGGATTACAAAGACACCATTTAAAGCTACATGTGCACCACCTCTACAGATTCATTGCCGGTGAAGAACACTGTACTAGTACAAGGACTGAGCTCTATTACTAGGGATCAGGCCTGGTCCGTTAGGTAGGCGCAGATAGATTTATTGCACCTCAGGGGTGCATAGCATGCGGTCGCCACACTTGGCGCTCCGTTTCCCCATTGCTAGTTGAATACATATGTGTGTACATGTTTAAGTGCATATTGCAGGGACCTGCTAAAGTATTGTAAGTCATATGTTTAAATGCATGTTGCTATTCCTTTTCCTTACTGACAAAGTAAAGCCAGTTATTCTTATTTCAGCAGTCTGCTTGTGAGTTCATACCCATTACACTTAGAGTATAAGTGATATTTTTATGTGCATAGATACATACCCCTTGACTAACTGTGCCAGAGCGGGTAGAGCCAAATTGCCGGGGGTTGGTGGAGCTGTACTCAGGGACCCAAAACAAACCAGCGGCTCTCTTAACTGGGGGTAGCGCTACATACAATACTAGCAGACAGACAGAAACAAAAGATGACAATAGGGATTCACACCTAGGAGGCACACAATGGAAAAATTACAGTCCCTTGAAAAAGTATTCACACCCCTAGAAATTTTCCACATTTTGTCATGTTACAACCAAAAATGTAAATGTGTTTTATTGGGATTTTATGTGATAGACCAACACAAAGTGGCACATAATTGTGAAATGGAAGGAAAATGATAAATGGTTTTTAATTTTTTTTACAAATAAATATCTGAAAAGTATGGAGTGCATTTGTATTCAGCTCCCCTGAGTCAAAACTTTGTAGAACCACCTTTCACTGCAATTACAACTGCAAGTCTTTTTGGGGATGTCTCTATCAGCTTTGCACATCGCATAGAGAGATAGATGCTTTACAAATTAAAAATGAATTGAGTGTGTAGTGCTCAGATACAGTAAGTTCCACTTTAAAGGAGATCAAATTAATCATTATTCAGTCTGTTCAGAGCATATCTAAATTGCCATAGGAAAACTTAAGTAGGCAGTCTTTATCACACTAACTGATGACTGCAGTTAGTAATATGGAATATTTCATATTTATCTTATAGGATCATTTTATAATTAAAAAATAAAAAAATAAAAATAATAATAAATAAAGTAAATAAAGTATACTCAAATACATCATTACCTGCATACCTTATCACGCAATATATGTGTCATCGATATGATAGAATCCAAGGTCATATATCTGAAATATATACTATTCTAACGTATACCTCGGTAAAACTAAGGTAGATGGTACGATGGGAACAGGATATCAAGGAAACCCTGGAACTTGAGGAATGGCACTCGATAGCACTAGCAGCATCAAGGTCACTCATCAATACTTCTATTGTAGAAGCAAATTATAAGTTATTACTGAGGTGGTATTTGGTACCGGCCAGATTGGCCACTTTTGTCCCGGGGGCTGTGGGCAGGAAGGGACGGCCTACCACATTTGTTGGCAATGCCCCAAGGTACGGCGTTTCTGGATCAAAGTTTACAATTTCATTTTTACTCTCACTCAAATTAACCTGACCAAGTCCCCAAAACACACATTATTGGGTTGAGGAGGCCTCTAAAACTCAGAGACGGCTCCTCACATTTATAATTGTTTCCACTAAAATTACAGTAGCAAGGAACTGGAGGTCGATGGCTATACCATTTGACCAATTCAAACATAAACTTTCCTGGCTTATGTTAAATGAATGGTTGACAGCAATCTTATAGGATAAATTGAAGGTGTTTGAAAAGGTATGGGATCCATGGATCGGCTATTTGACTAATGATCCCCGGACTGACGCTAGCTAGGTTTCCTCCTGGCCAATGTGGACCAGAGCGCAGAGTCTTTTCCCTTCCCCCTTCTTTTCTCTCTCCTTCTTTCGTCTCTTGTTCTTCTTGGTCCCCCCCCCTTTTTTTTCTCTCTTTTCTGGATTTTGGTATTGAAGGGCCTGGATTGCGTGCATTCGGGGGTTTTTGGGGGATGGAGCTCCTTCCGCTACTTGAGGGGTAATATGCCCATTTCTCAGCGTGCAGTAAGCAGGGCGAACATGGGATTGCATAAGGGGAATGCTGTGTTTTATTCAGGTTGCCATTGGCTACAAGCAGGCTAGCAACAAGCGCTGATTGGAGGATGCAGCGGGCGCTCTAAAGCCCGCGAAACCGGAGGTTTTAAAAAGGGGAACCGGCCTGCCGTTACCTCAGTCCGCAGCACAAGACCGGGACTTCCACAAGCCTGTCAGGATGGAGAGCGGTTCTCCCTACAGACGTGAGAGCCTGCTACGCCAGCTAATTGAGAGGGCGGAGGGTTCCGGCGGTGAGGAATGGCTGAGACAGTGTTTGGAGGCTGGTCAGAGCACAGCCCCGCCTGGTCCGTCCCCTGTCATAGCCGCTCACAGTGCTGAGGAGAAAATGGAGGAAGCCCCAGCAGACATGCGCAGTCCGCGCCAACAGCCTCGGCGGGGAAAGAGGAGAGCGAAATCTACTGCTTCTCCTAGCCCAAGGAAGAAGGAGAGAGCCAGCAGCATTCCAGTCAGAAGTGCCCCCATGCGCCATACAGAAGTCAGTCAGCAAGCAGCTGCCAGCAGCCTGAGGGAAGGGAGTGCGCCTAGTGGTGAGACATACCATGACATTGCTGTTTCTGATTTGCATTTACTAGTGTCTTCTCTATCTAGTCTTGTGAATGACATTAAAGGGGTACACACGGGTGGTACTGAGGCAAGATATGCTGATACAAAAAATGATTTATATACAAAAATTAAAAGGTCGCACACAGGCAGTGGTGCTGGAATGGAAAATATGTTTGCAGATGCACATTTCTCTGGTGCTCTCCCTAGTTCTAGTCAAGCAGACATTAAAGGTGCACAAATGGCTGGTGCTATTTTACAAAATAATTATGGTTGTATTAAAGAAACTAATGGCGCACAGTACACTGGTGCTTGTATAAATAACAGTAACAGCACTGCTGTTGTAGGGGCACACTCAGGTGGTGCTATTCCGCAAAATGGTGATGGTGTGCGGATAGATGTGGTCAGCCCGGTATGGCGACAATTGGTGGATGGAGTACATGGTGATGCTACAAATATGTCAGCAAGTAGTAATATGGTGCTGCCGCATGCGAATAGGCAGATGAATCAGGTCATTACATCCCCGCGTGGTGCAGAGTCATCATTTAGATTACCTATGCCATGTGATGTTACCCCCCTGGGTTCAAAGAAAAAATTTGGAAGGGCGACTTTATTGAGCTATTGTCATTATTGCCCGCCTCCAAGGAATTTATGGCAAAATCTGATAGACGGTCTGAGGACCGGTCAGAGGAGGATCGTAGGAGGTCCGTTCCAAAAACATTTCAGAACTGGCTACAGGCCTTCTGCATTTACGCAGCAGTGCTTGGGGAACGTTTTCCAGAAAGGTGTTCAGGTTTGTTCCAGCACGTAGACATAATTGCAGAGGCTTTTCGCCACTTTGGGGGTATTGCTTGGTTCACTTACGACGAGAACTTTAGGCAAAAGCTTGCAGTTCACCCGTCATTACAGTGGGGTTGCAAAGACGTGGGTCTGTGGTTAAACCTAATGCTGCCAAAAAAAAAAAAGCAAAAGCCTCAATTTGCGCAACGGGTGGTGGCTCCACAAACTGGTTTTCGCAAAGGATGCTGTTTCGCCTTCAACGAAGGGCAATGTAAATTCTTTGCAAACTACTGGTATAGGCACGAGTGCTCATACTGCAGTGGTGCCCACCCCGCAAACAGGTGCTTTAAGAAATCGTCAATTTCTTCCTCGACAGCTGCAGCTAGGGATGCGGGAGGGAAAGGCCAAGACGCCAGTGAATTTGTCAAGCATGCAGCCTTGGCTAGAACGATACCCAGACCGCAGGATGGCTCAGCTGCTAATTGATGGTTTTACGGTTGGTTTTCTGGTTCCTTTCTTTTCAGGCACAGGATGCGCCCTGGTTAAGAATTTGCGTTCTGCCAGGCTGCATCCGGATATAGTACAAGGAAAAATAGATAAAGACGTTTTGGAAGGCAGGGTAGCTGGCCCTTTCAACTTTCCCCCATTTGAAAATTTCCGTCTCTCTCCTTTGGGAATCGTTCCTAAGAAAGAGCCGGGGAGTTTCAGGCTTATCCATCACTTGTCTTACCCTGCCAACGATTCGCTTAACGATGAGGTTTCTGAGGTGATGGCCCCAGTATCATATGCTTCTTTTGATGAGGCACTGGTACTGTTGCGACAGTTCGGGCAGGGAGCTTTGTTGGCAAAGGCGGATATCAAGTCTGCCTTCCGCCTGCTTCCCGTGCATCCTCAAGGTTTTAATTCCCTGGGTTTTATTTTTTGGGCCTTTTTTATTTCGACAAATGCCTACCGATGGGTTTTTCCATGTCTTGTTTTTATTTTGAGGCCTTTTCAAAATTTTTGCACTGGGTAGTTTCACAGTGCTTGCCAGAAGGGGGGTTTTTGCATTACCTCGACAATTTTTTGTTCATAGGTCCTGGGGGTTCGCAGTTATGTTCCAAATCGCTTGATGAGTTTTTTCTAATGTGTGCTTCTTTCGGTATCCCTATAGCTCATGAGAAGACTGTCCTTCCATCGACGACAATTGAATTTTTGGGTATCACAATAGATTCTGAACGTATGGAGTTTAGACTTCCTGAGGCTAAGTTGTGCCGTATGAGATTGCTGATTTCGGTTTTTCTAACAAAACGTAAGGTGTTTTTGAAGGATGCACAATCCCTATTGGGGCTCTTCGCATTTGCAGCCAGGAACATTCCAGTTGCCAGAATATTTTCTAGGCGTTTTGCATTGGCTACCAGTGGTTTGAAGTCTCCTTATTCACATGTTCGCCTCTCGGCGAATGTCAGGGAGGACCTGAGAGTTTGGGATTCTTTCCTTCAGCATTTTAATGGTTCCACTGTATGGCAGCAATCTCTTACGGACAACTTTCAGCTAAATTTCTTTACTGATGCTGCAGGTTCATCCGGTTTTGGAGCCTTTTTGGACGGCCGTTGGTGTGCTTCCAAATGGCACTCCACCTGGCTCCACCCGGAGGTTTTGCGGAACATAGTCCTTCTTGAGCTTTTTCCGGTTGTAGTTTCTGTGGTGATATGGAAAGAGCATTTCATGAACCGCAGGGTGCTTGTGCATACGGATAGCAAAGGTGTGCTCTTTGCTATCAATATGCTGGCATCAAAATCCGAAATGGTTGTTAAACTGTTGCGGTTTTTGGTTCTGCATTGTTTACGTTTTAATATCTGGCTGAAGGCACGTTACTTACCTGGTCTAGAGAATGATATAGCTGACGCTTTGTCTCGTTCAAAGTTTCGGCGTTTTCGGGATTTGGCTCCTGCGGCGGATCAGGAAGGCACCCCCTGCCCGGGATCCCTTTGGGACTTGATATGGGACTAATGGCTGCTCACCTCAAGAACTCGATGGCGCAGAAGACTTGGCGAGAATATGGGTTAGCATGGTCAAGGTGGTGTTCTTTTTGCTCTAAAAATAATATCGAAGTGCTAGAGGTGAACGGTTACGTCGCATTATCTTTTATATCTTTTCTGTTGGAAATGGGTCTCGGTCCTGCTTCAGTTAGCAAGATCGTGGCTGGAGTTTCCTTTTTTCTGAAATTTTCAGATCGTCCTGCATTGACTTCCTTTTTTCAGGTCTGTCAAATTCTAAAAGGTTTCCGGAAATCTATGCCTGCTAAAGATGAACGTCGGCCTATTTCAGTTGACTTGCTGCTTAGGATACTGTCTGTACTGGAGTTGGTTTGCTATTCTGATTTTGAAACGTTACTGTTTAGGGCGGCTTTCTCGGTTACTTTTTTCGGTGCATTGAGAATCGGTGAGCTTACGGCTCAGAATAGATTTTCCTCTGCTTTTCTATTATCTAGCCATGTAATATTGGGTTCGGACAGCTTGCGTTTATTTATTTGTAGATCGAAAACTTTTGGCATGGGCAAAGGTCAGTGGGTTCAGCTGGGAAGATCTCCTGATCCGGATATTTGCCCAATTCTCCTTGTAGCAGGGTATATGTCTGTGCGTCCTTCGTTTGAGGGTTCCTTTTTTATACACCAGGACTTATCCCCGATGACCAGGTTTCAATTCTCGGCTGTTCTTGCCTCATGCCTCAAGAAACTTAATTTATCGGGTTATAAATTCTCTTCCCACTCCTTTCGGATTGGGGCGGCCACTGCTGCCAATCTGCTGGGTTTTCCCCCGGAGAGTCAAAAGAGGGTCGGTAGATGGGCTAGTGATAGGTATAAAATTTATGTTCGCCCCGAACTACTAATTTTATAATTCTGTTTCAGATCCAGCTTCTGCTATAATTTGGATCGTAGGCCACTCTTACGTTTTCTGGGCTGGTAAGCAGGCTTCTTCCAGGATATATTCAAGCAATTTAGGTCTAGATATTAATGAATGCACGGTTCTATGGTCTGGTGTTCGGGGTTTAAGATGGCGCAATCTTAGGAGTCATTTGATACATTTGTCTTCCATTTGGCTGTCTCCTAAGGTCCTGGTAATCCATTTGGGGGCCAACGATGTCGGCAAAGTTAGGACCTGGGAACTGCTTTGTGAGATCAAAAAAGATCTTTATGAATTTAAGCTCTTGTTCCCGGATGCTACCTTAGTTTTCTCGGAGATGATTCCGCGGCTTCTTTGGTCCCCATACGGAAGTTTGTTTTACGTGGATAAAATTAGGAGACGGCTGAATAGGACCATTCATAACTTTATAGTTTCATTGGGTGGCTTGTCCTTCCGTCATCTGGAGCTGGAAGGTTTTCTCCCGGGATTATTTAGAAGGGACTTGGTCCACTTATCTGAGATAGGCATTGACATCTTTAATATGGGCCTGCAGGCCCTAATAGAGCGTGCTATGGTGTTGGGGGGACCTCAATCAGGAGTTTCCCTCCTGACCTCGGTCGGTGGGGATTAGTCGTCCAGCATTGTCTGGATGGACACTGTGTCTCAAAATAATTTAGTTTGATATAGCCAAGATGGCTAAATGTTATTTAATTTAATACTTCATTTTAAGGTTACCCTTTGACCAACACCAGGGCCAAAATATTATCCAAACAAATAAAGTTGTGTTATAAAGAATTCAATGTGTCTGTCTATTGTTTGAGTTAATGACTCCTTAATGCTAGCCCATGACAAGCTATGCAGTAAGCAGGGCGAACATGGGATTGCATAAGGGGAATGCTGTGCTTTATTCTAGGTTGCCATTGGTTACAAGCAGGCTAGCAACAAGCGCTGATTGGAGGATGCAGCGGGCGCTCTAAAGCCCGCGAAACCGGAGGTTTTAAAAAGGGGAACCGGCCTGCCGTTACCTCAGTCCGCAGCACAAGACCGGGACTCCCACCCTCCCTCCCCAGTTTATTTCATTCTTTGTCCATTTTACAGTCATGGTGTTGGTTAGTAGGGGATTAGTCGTCCAGCATTGTCTGGATGGACACTGTGTCTCAAAATAATTTAGTTTGATATAGCCAAGATGGCTAAATGTTATTTAATTTAATACTTCATTTTAAGGTTACCCTTTGACCAACACCAGGGCCAAAATATTATCCAAACAAATAAAGTTGTGTTATAAAGAATTCAATGTGTCTGTCTATTGTTTTGAGTTAATGACTCCTTAATGCTAGCCCATGTGAAAAACTTCAATAAAAATATTGAAACATAATAAATAAAGTATACAGTAAACCCCCGCTATGGAGGGGGGTTTACTGTATACAAAAACATATGACTTCTCATTAACAGAGGATGCTTTATTTAGAACTCCAGGCTGTGCCCCATTGTGTTGCATCATGTAGGTCTTTATCAAAGTTCAGAAAAGATTGGGAACAAACAAGTTTCAAAGCTTTTTAGATCTGGTAAAAACTCAGCAGGCGTCTGTATAAAACTGAAATATCAATCTCACCCAGAAAATCAATTTCAAGCGTTTAGTGGATCAAGTTTTTGCAAGTGGATTCTCATCAGAAATTCCCTTCAATGCTTTCATACATCCCTTATATTTATGTGTGATCATTAGTTTTATTGGTTTACATGATTACATTATACCCCCTACCTTCAGCCCAGTTTGTAAATGCTTCACCTGAATAAAAGAATAAAAATTGTGTAGCGGTGTGTTGCCACTAGTTACTAACATCCATGCAAAATCACCCTGCTGCCAGACATCCATACGTCACACTTGTAGACAATGAAAAGTCTTTTGCTTTGTTTTGTTTTTGTTTATTGGGGGGATATAGCTTGGTTGGGGGAAAGGATATATATGGGATGTCCATAGATCCAATTACTTTGCCATCATATTTATAAATTAGAATTTCGTTTGAGCCTCCTCTGCGTAACTCCTGCAGACTATTGCTCCCAGGAATCCTCTCGTCTTGCACAATCTTATTCTGTAGCACATTATATTTCTTGTTACATCCTCTTCTATATGCAAAAGAACCCACTCTGAATAGTCTCTGATTGGTTGCTGCTACTAGGCCAGAGGTCTGCAGTACCTCTCCTCGGAGGCCTTGTAGTTTAGTATGTGCTGAACGGTGGACAAATCCTGTGCCCTTGGGCCGCATCGATTTGACACTATTCTGCACAGTCTCTCCTCTGTTCCAGGACTCCTCATCAATGACAGTGTAAAAATTAGGACTTTAGTCATGACCGTGTAAGGATGAATCTCCCTCCCAGACTTCCTGGCATGTCTCCACATCCAGCTCTCCACTGTGGTACACTCCCCGACCTTTCTCTGCCCAGAGTCCATGATGGAGAACTTAACCAGACCGTATGTTCCGACAGCTTCTCCTGCCCCTCTGCTCCAGGAACTCCTCATCAATGCCCGTGTAAATATGAGGACTTCACCTATGACTGTGTAAGGGTGAAGCTCCCTCACAGCTCACCCGGGCCTCCTCCCGTAATCAATACACCCCCCCCCAGATGGTGGCGCCCTCCTGCTGTTGTCTAGTACTCCATTCTCCACTTCTCCCAGCCGACAGCTCCGCCCAGTGGCCTGTTACCTCAGCTTATATGGGAGGCCTGCACCCTGCCAATTCCAGTTGGGGATTGGTCAGAGCTCCTCACATGAGCTGCCTGCCATTCCAGTTCTAGGCCCTGCCCCTCTTCCAGAACATTCTCCCTGGAAGCAGGGGAGGTGCCTCAGAACTAAAGTACAGGTGGTCACACCCACTGCTACACTAACCACTCCCTGCCCCCAGATCAAAAACAATCAGGCCTAGCTTGCAGCATAGGCCTGTTTAAATTTACCTGTACTGACAGAACTACAACACTATACTTTTAGCACCTTCCTATGGTAGAGGGTGCTACATTTGCTATGTAGAAAACATAAATAGATGTAATTCTACATATCCTTATGTATTCTCCTCCTCACTTCCAAAACCAACCAATACCAACCCACTGGCCGAACCCCTTCCCGCTTAAATACCCCTTATACGGGAAGCGCCACAGACCAAACAGCAGATGCTCCACAGAGTATTAACCCTACAGTCACTGAACAAAAACTCTTAAATGCAACTCTTAGCAGGCCATGACGCCTGCACTCACAGGAAGTGAGTTGAATGACGATGGTTAATGTTTTTTTTTTTTTAAAGGTAAAGATGGTCAATGTTTAGCCTGCAAGAGCACTGGTGTGTGTATGGCATTCAGAGCCTATTTTTTTTGTTTGTTTGTAAAAAATGCTGGGCAACATTTTAAATACAAAAGAAGACTCCAACTGGGCTTTCACCAGTTCCGGACCGCCGCACTCCGATATACGTCCTTATTTTGAGGACGGATATCGTTGTTATGGTAGCAGCTAGATGCCAAAACCCCGGTATTCTCGTGTTCGTCCTGCGGTCCACTACAAGATGAAAGTGGTCTCTGCAGCAGATTCGCAGCAAGATCAATTTTATCGGTGGTGGGAGAGGGCCCCCCCTCCCGCCACGCTCCGGTGCCCTCCGCCGCTTACCGGAGCCTTCGGCAGCGGCGATCCGGTCCTCTCTGTGGCTGTGCTTGGAGAGGAGTGAGGGTAAGATGGCCCCCACCTGTCTCCATGATGTCACTTCCGCCCATAGCTCTTAAAGGGACATTTTATTTAAATCATTTTTTTTAAATGACAATTATTTTTTTTATTATTGCATTTTTGTCTAAATATGAGATCTGAGGTCTTTTTGACCACAGATCTCATATTTAAGAGGTCCTGTCATGCTTTTTTTTTCTATTACAAGGGATGTTACATTCCTTGTAATAGGAATAAAAGTGACACAATTTAAAAAAAAACAGTGTAAAAATAAAAAATAAAAGGAAAAATAAATAAGAAATGTTTTTTTTTTTAAACGAGCTTGCGTGCAGAATCGAACGCATACGTGAGTAGCGACCGCATATGAAAACGGTATAAAAACCACACATGTGAGGTATCGCCGCAATCATTAGAGCGAGAGCAATAATTCTAGCCCTATACCTCCTCTGTAACTCAAAACATGCAACCTGTAGAATTTTTTAAACCTCGCCTATGGAGATTTTTAAGGGTAAAAGTTTGTCGCCATTCCACGAGCGGGTGCAATTTTGAAGTGTGACATGTTGGGTATCAATTTACTCGGCGTAACATTATCTTTCACATATAAAAAAAAAAAATTGGACTAACTTTACCGTTGTCTTATTTTTTAATTCAAAAAGTGTATTTTTTCCAAAAAAAAGTGTGCTTGTAAGACCGATGCGCAAATACGGTGTGACAGAAAAGTATTGCAACGACCGCCATTTTATTCTCTAGGGTTTTAGAAAAAAAATGTATAATGTTTGGGGGTTCTAAGTAATTTTCTAGCAAAAATTTTTTTTTTAAAACTTGTAAACAACACATCTAAAAAAGAGGCTTGGTCCTTAAGTGGTTAACTACTTCCCACCCGGCCACTGTATATATACGGCCGGGTGGGAGCCGTCTACTTCTGATCGGACGTTCCGGAACGTCCTTCAGAAGTAGCGGGATCGCTCGCGCGCGTGCCTGCGCGCGTGCCTGCGCAGCGGCGCGATCCCAATGCGCTCGTGTCACCCGGACACGGCGCATCTCGGATCGGCAGGAGGGCTCTGTGATTGGCCCTCCTGATCACATGACGGCCGTGTCCAATCACAGCCGTCATGTGATGTAAGCAAACAGCCGGTTGCTAGGCAATCGGCTCTCCTCTCCTCACACGGAAGTCATCGGTGAGGAGAGCGGATCGCTGCAGCCGGCTGATGATCAGTGATTATTAGCTGTTTGTTTTACAGCTTTATACTCACTGATCACCAGTGTAGTGTCACCAACACAGTAAACACACGTCCCCACACATGTCCCCAAAACATACATGTCCCAAAAACACACATGTCTCCAAATAAAAACACATGTCCCCAAATAAAAAAAACACATGTCCCCCACATATGTCCCAGTAAAATCACATGTGCCAATGATTATCTGCACACATATGTCCGTGATCACCTGCACACATCTGTACATGATCATTTGCGTACATATGTCCGTGATCACGCGAACCAATTATTATACACTTAACTGACTTTTTTATACTAAAAACATGTAGCAGAATACATTTTGGCTTAAATTTATGACAAAATTTGATTTTATTGGATTTTTTTTTTTAAAAAGAAAGGAGAAAATATAGTTTTTTTTCAAAATTTCCGCTATTTTTTCGCTTATATCGCAAAAAATAAAAAACAGAGTCGTGGAAAAAATACCACCAAACTAAAGCTCTATTTGTGCGAACAAAATGATAAAAATTTAATTTGGGTAAAGCATTGCATGACCGCGCAATTGTCATTGAAAGTGCGAGAGCGCTGAAAGCTGAAAATTGGGGCGAAAGTGTATTGTAGTGGTTAAATAATCATTCCAAACATTATTTTCAGTATGCCAATAACATCCCCACATGGATCAGAGAAAGTTTAAAAGATTATACTTTTTTCTTATCTTAGCTGCAAAATTTGTACGTGACTCTATAATAGCAACATTACATTTGTTAGGTATACAGTATTTGAGGATACATTAGCGATAATGACCTCATATGTTCTGACTCGAAGTTTAAGGACAATTGTGATGGTAGCAGATGCAGCTCTGTTTGAATACTTGAGGCTGATTGTCAGTATAAAACAAATACTATTCAGAAAAACTCGGAAATGAAGAAAAACGTAGATGGGTCAATATTTAAAAAAAAAAAAAAAATATTAATACTTTCTATGTGGGAGGAAATTGCAGGCAAAACAGAAAGAAGAACACTTAAAGCACGATGCTTTTATCTCATTCAGGCTAATGGTAAAAATTCCATCTAAGCAGGGACAGTTATGTACTTGTTATCTAAATTGCAAGCAGATGCTGTGCGTTTTCATGTGTAGGGTCACCTTTTGTACCTAATTAAAAAAGAACACAGTGTTTGTCTCACATCTAAAGCGCATATACAAGGGATACTGTCATTTTTGTAAGGAATATTATTCCACTGTACTTGTAAATTAAATGCGTTTTTTTCAAAAACCAGCAGTCCAAGTATAGAATTTGGACTTTGTATTAGATCTTGCAGTTCCTGTATAACATTTGGAGAGGAAGTATGAAGCACAAAGAGTGAATCAGGTGTTCTGCGGTGTACATGTGCTAGCAAGTAACATGCTAATAGGATGGGAGGGCAGAGTGACAGATACACTATATTGTCAAAAGTATTGGGGTATTGGGACACTGAACAGAAGTACAACGCATTGTGCAAAAATTAACTGATAGAGTTCTACCAAGAGACCCAGCTTTTTCCTTCTGCATCACCACGATATACCCAGTAAAGCATATAAGAAATTAATTTTGTCCCTCCTGATGACAGCCGCAAAGGGTTGCATCCCGCTGTTCTGGAAGCAGACACATACCTCCCAACTTTTTGAGATGGGAATGAGGGACACCTATCGGCAAAAGTATTCAGCCATAGGACACACCACTGGCCATGCCCCCTTAAAGGAGAATTTTACAAAAAAACAAGACTGATTAAACCCACAAAATGCTTTTTTTTACCACTACTATTCCTTTATATTGGCTTTTGGAATTTACAAATGCAGCAATTCAGAAATCAGATGAAAGGTTTAGTGCTGGAAAACACTCTTTGATAGATAAAAAGTGCATTTTATATACATCTATATAGATCAGACCAAAATGAGGGTCAGATGAGGAGGAATGAGGGACAGAGGGACATTGCTCCATATCAGGGACAGTCCCTCGAAATCAGGGACAGTTGGGAGCTATGCAGACGCAGCCTCCGTTGATTGCCATCTGGCTGAAAAGGGTTGCGATGGAAGATTTGGTAACCACAGAGAAGTGCCTCCATGAGAAATTTTCTGAAAAATTGTTTTATTGGCACGAGTTTGTCTACTCTGATGAGTATGCGGTCTTATGAATCCTTGAAAATTGAGGGCTAACACAGTGAATCCACTGGCCTGGATGAGGTTCGGGCTGACGGCACTTTACCCTTGTCCCCCCCCCCCCTTTTTTTTCTTTTCTCCATGTCCTCCCTCTCTCCCCCCTTTCCTCCCTCCTCCTCTTACCTTTTTTCTCCTGCTGAGATCCTATGGGTCTACTCTAACCTTTTGGTGTTTTTATTACACGGTGTCTACTGTGGAAAATTGGCATACGGGATACGGAGACTCCTTAGATCCTGACACTTGCAGTCTGAAATTTAGTATACTATCAAGACTACAGGTGTAACAACTTGTGTGTTGCAGACCTTTTTATATATACAGAATGATGGCCGGGAAGTGGTTCTGTTATCCTGACTGGGCATCATATGACATCCAGTAGGGGCACGCAGTGCTGGGATCGCAAATGCGGTGTGGCAGTCTGACACGCCGCATCTCCGATCGTGATAAGAAGCCTCTGACAGAGGCTTCTTACCACATGATCAGCTGTGACCAATCACACCTGATCATCGCGAGAACCAGGAAGTGTCAGTAAATGTAATTCCTCAGTTCTCACTGACAGGGGGGGGGGGTGCTGATAATCAGCACATTAATTATCAGCACAGCCCCATCAGATGTGCCAATCAGCTGCCAATCAGTGCCCAGCAGTGCCCCAATAATAAAGTCTGCCAGAGCCCATCACAGTGCCAATCAGAGCCCACCACAGTGCCAGTGTCCATCACAGTGCCAATCAGTGCCCAGCATTAATGAAAACAAAATGAAACCATTTTGACAAAATTAACACTGGTCTTTATGGACCTTGCTTTGTGCACTGGTGCAAATCATTTGGTGGAGGGGGGATTATGGTGTGGGGTTGTTTTTCAGGGGTCGGACTTGGCCCCTTAGTTCCAGTGAAGGGAACTCGTAAGACGTCAGCTTACCAAGACATTTTGGACAATTTCATGTTCCCAACTTTGTGGGAACAATTTGGGGATGACCCCTTCCTGTGCCAACATGACTGCGCACCAGTGCGCAAAGCAAGGTTCTTAGAGATATGGATCAGCGAGTTTGGGGTGGAGAAACTTGAGTGGCCTGCACACAGTGTCCTGACCTCAACCTGATAGAACACCTTTGGGATGAATTAAAGAGGAGACTGCGAGCCAGGACTTCTTGCTTAACATCAGTGACTGATCTCACAAATGTGCTTCTGGAAGAATGGTCAAACATTCCCAAAGACACTCCTAGACCTTGTGGACAGCCTTCCCAGAAGAGTTGAAGCTGTTACAGCTGCAAATTGTGGGCCAACTCTATATTGAATTCTACGGACTAAGACTGGGATACCATTAAATTTCATGTGCGTATAAAGGCAGGTGTCACAGTACTTTTGACAATATAGTGTAGATGAGCACATTAGTGTTTTGTATCAATTTTCCCTGTCCGATCACAAGATGGGGTGGAGTGGAGTATGGTGCGCACTGTGTCCTTGCTAATGCCCAATTCCTCCGCAATCCATCGTAGAGTTAGTTGTAGGTCTTGTGCCAGCATTTGTCGCACTCGCTCGATCATGTCTGGGGTTCTGCTTGTCAACGGCCGACCCACTCAGTCCTTTCCTTCCCATTGTGAAAACGTTTACATGGCACTTCTCGACGTGTCTCCTGGCCCATTTTGCAATTGAGATATCGGACCATTCACTGAACTTTTTAGACACACCTTGACTCAACTTCTTTGGTCAACCACGGTGAGGCCTGTTCTGAGTGGAACCTGTCCTGTTAAGCTGCTGTATGGTCTTGGCCACCGTGCTGCAGCTCAGTTTCAGGGTCTTGGCAATCTTCTTATAGCCTAGGCCATCTTTATGTAGAGCAACAATTTTTTTTTTTTTTTCGGATCCTCAGAGAGTTCTTTGCCATGGGGTGCCATGTTAAACTTCCAGTGACCAGTATGAGAGAGTGAGAGCGATAACACCAAATTTAACACACCTGCTCCCCATTCACACCTGAGACCTTGTAACACTAACAAGTCAGATGACACCGGGAAGGGAAAATGGCTATTTGGGCCCAATTTGGACATTTTCACTTAGGGGTGTACTCACTTTTGTTGCCAGCGGTTAAGACATTAATGGCTGTGTGTTGAGTTATTTTGAGAGGACAGCATATTTACACTGTTATACAAGCTGTACACTCACTACTTTACATTGTAGCAAAGTGTCATTTCTTCAGTGTTGTCACATGAAAAGATAGAATAAAATATTTACAACAATGTGAGATGTGTACTCAGTGATGGTGTTCCGGGACCGCTTTTCCTGCATATGCATAAGCACTAGACATGTGCATTCATTTTCGTCTGAATGCATTTCAGGTATTTTCGTTTTAACAAACGATAACGAACGTGCAGAATCCGAAAACCGAAAGATCCGACATAAACAAATGCTTTATTTTCGTTTTCATTGCAACGGTTTGATATAGATAGGAGATTCGACATGACGCTGACAATAGCAATCTGTGTCCATCGAACCTGTCGTTGGATGTGCCTAACCTTAGCTCTATTAGTTTAACCACTTAACAACCGGCCCATAGCCGAAAAAACGGCTACAGGGCGGTTGCTTAACTCTGGGAGGCCGTTAATTAACGGCCTCACAGAATTCTGCTCTTGCGCGCCCCCTGGGGCACGCACTCGAGAACATCCATGATCGCTGGGTCCAGAGGACCCGGCGGATCATGGATCACGGTAAACGGCCGCTCGTCGCGGCCGTTTACCACGTGATCGCTCCGTCAAATGACGGAGCGATCACATGTAAGCAAACCGGCGTCATTTGATGACGCCGGTTCCTCTCTCCTCCTCTCTCTGTACCGATCGGTACAGTGTGAGAGGAGAGGGGGAGGGATCGGTGGCAGCAGTGCTGTGGGCGGGATCTGTAGTGCCCACAGCCTGCTCTGCATGCCACCGATCCATCCATCCATCCATCTGTGCTCAGCCATCCCTCCATACCCTGCAATACACAGCAATAGCCTGCAGTGTATTGCTGGGTATTGCAGGGTATGGAGGGATGGCTGAGCATGGATGGATACCCTGCAATGCTCTGCCATACCCTCCAATACTGTGCCATACCCTCCAATACTGTGCCATACTCTGCCATACCCTGCAATACTCTGCGATGCTCTGCCATACCCTGCGATGCTCTGCCATACCCTGCGATGCTCTGCCATACCCTGCGATGCTCTGCCATACCCTGCGATACTCTGCCATACCCTGCGATACTCTGCCATACCCTGCGATACTCTGCCATACCCTGCGATACTCTGCCATACTCTGCCATACCCTGCCATACCCTGCAATACTCTGCCATACCCTGCCATACTCTGCCATACCCTGCCATACTCTGCGATACCCTGCCATACCCTGCCATACCCTGCGATACCCTGCCATACCCTGCCATACCCTGCGATACTCTGCCATACAATGCGATACTCTGCCATACTCTGCGATACTCTGCCATACTCTGCCATACCCTGCCATACTCTGCCATACTCTGCCATACCCTGCGATACTTTACCATACCCAACAATACCCTGCGATACCCAACAATACCATGCGATACTCGCTACGATCAAAGCCAGGATCGTTTTTTTTTTTTTTTTATTTCAGGCTTTCCAGCCTAGAGGTGAGATGTGGGGTCTTATTGACCCCATATCTCACTGTAAAGAGGACCTGTCATGCCATATTCCTATTACAAGGGATGTTTACATTCCTTGTAATAGCAATAAAAGTGATCAAAAAAATTTTTTGGGGGAAAAAAAGGGTCAAACTAAAATAAATAAAGTAAAATGAACAATAAAAATATATATATTTTTTTTAAAGCGCCCCTGTCCCCGTGTGCTCGCATGCAGAAGCGAACGCATACGTAAGTCCCGCCCACATATGAAAACGGTGTTCAAACCACACATGTGAGGTATCGCTGCGAACGTTGGAGCGAGAACAATAATTTTGGCCCTAGACCTCCTCTGTAACTCAAAACATGTAACCAGTAAAAAAAATTAAAGCCTATGGGGATTTTTAAGTAGCGAAGTTTGGCGCCATTCCACGATTGTGTGCAATTTTGAAGGGTGACATGTTGGGTATCTATTTACTCGGCGTAACTTCATCTTTCACATTATGCAAAAACATTGGGCTAAATTTACAGTTTTGTTTTTTTGTAAAGCACAAAACATTTTTTTTCCAAAAAAAAACACGTTCGAAAAATTGCTGCGCAAGTACCGTGCTAGATAAAAAGTTGCAACGACCGCCATTGTATTCTCTAGGGTCTTTGCTAAAAAAACATATATAATATTTTGGGGTTCTATGTAATTTTCGAGCAAATAAATTATGATTTATACATGTAGGAGAGAAATGTCAGAATTGTCCTGGGTGCTCCAGAACGCCTGATGGCGCTCCCTGCATGTTGGGCCTCTGTATGTGGCCACACTGTGTAAAAGTCTCACACATGTGGTATCGCCGTACTCAGGAGTAATAGTAGAATGTGTTTTGGGGTGTAATTTGTGGTATGCATATGCTGTGTGTGAGAAATAACCTGCTAATATGACAATTTTGTGAAAAAAAGAATTTTTTTTTACCAAGGATATGTAGCAGTATAAATTTTGGCCAAAATGTATCAAGAAAAATTACAAATTTGCTAAATTTTATAACAAAAACGAAGAAAAATTCATTTTTTTACTGAATTTTCAGTCGTTTTTCTTTTATAGCGCAAAAAATAAAAAACCCAGAGGTGATAACATACCACCAAAAGAAAGCTCTATTTGTGTGAAAAAAGGACAAAAATTTCATATGGGTACAGTGTTGTATGAATGAGTAATTGTCATTCAAAGTGTGAGAGCACCGAAAGCTGAAAATTGGTCTGGTTATTAAGGGTGTTTAAGTGCCCAGTGGTCAAGTGGTTAAGATTATTCTACACAGAGAAAAAAGATTCGACATTATAGAGACAATAGCAAAAAAGGTCGAATGTGCCTAACCTAACTCTATTAGTCCAAGATTATTCTACATAGAGAGAAAAGATTTGACATGAAGATTCGATGAAGCAGTCGGCGCAAGCGGACATTTATGGTCAAATGCTCCGCCTATAGGCTATAGAAGAATTCTAATGTTGGTTGACTAGTAATATTAATTAATAAATATAATTATTACTAGTGTCATACAGCATTAGAATTCTACTATAGCTTGTAGGCGGAACATTGGACCGGAAATGTACGATTGCGGCGTCGGACACTTTAGCTGATCCGTCGAGTCTTCTTAGAACATTCAACAGACACCATAAGTCTTCAATGACAGATTCAACCTTAATTATTTGCTTTTCGGACTAATGCATTTTTTAACAAAATAAAAAAAAGAAAAAGAATTTTGGGAGTAACTAAATAAATAAATTTTTCGGACGAAAACGAAATTCCGAAAACAAAATATTTCAGTGTGCACATGTCTAATAAGCACAGCTAAGCGTGGGCAAAGATGCGCTGCAGTACTCTGCAAGGTCTGAGCTCCTTTGATGCATTTGCACATGCACTGTACTATCAAAAATGGCAGTGCCCGTGGAAGGGGGGGGGGGGGGGGTGTAGCCACAATTAAGGAGTTTGAAGTTCTTCTTTAACTACAGCAGAGAAAAATTGGTACCTTTCCTGCCAGACAGGGATGTGCTGTGTTGCAGAACTGCGTAAATCTCAGAACTAGATGAACAGGCATATTATTATTATTATACAGGATTTATATAGCGCCAACAGTTTACGCAGTGCTTTACAATATAAAAAGGAGACAATACAGTTATAATACAACAAAATACAAGAGGATTAAGAGGGCCCTGCTCAGAAGAGCTTACAATCTAATAGCATACAAACCTGTTGGCAGCTTAAGATGCTCCCTTATGCATACTGTATTTCATCTGCGTATTTAGCCATTTACATTGATTTTAGCTTTAATCATTACTTCTGAAATGGGATCTAATTAAAGCGGAGCTCCACCCTAAAGTGGAACTTCCGCTTTATCGGATTCCTCCCCCCCTCCGGTGCCACAATTGGCACCTTTCAGGGGGGAGGGGGTGCAGATACCTGTATAATACAGGTATCTGCACCCACTTCCGGGACGAGATAGCCGAAGCTGCCCCGCCCATATCCGAGGATGCCCCGTTGTGTCTTGGGAAACACAGTTCCCAGGACACAACGGGGACCAATAACAAAGCGCAACGCGACTCGCGCATGCGCAGTAGGGAACCGAGCAGTGAAGCCGCAAGCTTCGCTTCCTGATTCCCTGACAGAGGATGGCGGCGGGGGCAGCCAAGAGACGAGCGATCGCTCGTCATCTTCTGCCGACATTGCTGGAATCTGGAACAGGTAAGTGTCCATTTATTAAAAGTCAGCAGCTGCAGTATTTGTAGCTGCTGACTTTTAAAAAAAAAAATTCAGGTGGAGCTCCTCTTTAAGACGCTTTGGTGATAATTGGCCACAATAATTAATACATTTATAAAAATTTACAGTTGCTTTGATCCATATCTCTTTTGTCAGCGTGTAGTTTAGTCTGCTGTATAGCACTATACAAAGATTAGACATGAGAGAATAGCTCATAGAAAGCCTCAGGAGTAGCTACGATATTTCCAATATAGAGGATATGACAACAGACCACTTACAGCAGTAAAAGCACAGAGAGAGGGCACTAGACGTTCCCGCTGTATTGTATATGGGTTGTACATTTATAGCACCGCTACCTGTCAAGTACCATTGTCATCTTTCAGATCCAAGCAGCCTCTCTCTCTAAGGCATATTTCTGTTCTTCATAAGTACACTAGTTCATAAATCTTTGAGATGTCATAGAAAAATACTGAGCTCTATTGATATTATGGCGTTTTTCACAGGGAGTCAAACTTCATTGGATGTTCTGCCAACCTGCAGTTGCGGGATGATTACTGTTTTTCATTTAGGTGATGCAATCTTCAGTTATATCTTTTGTGTTCCAGATTGAACTCAAAACGACATTACAGTTTGCTTGACTCATTAGCGAGTGTTTAAGGTCGTTTTGATGACATTTTAGTAATGGTCAGGTGATGAAAACACTGGTAAAAGCCCCCATGGGACTGCTATGTAATAAATAACGGAGAGCAAATTAACCACTCCAGCCCCGGAAGGATTTACCCCCTTAATGACCAGGCCATTTTTTGCGATTGGGCACTGCGTCGCTTTAACTGACAATTGCGTGGTCGTGCGATGTTGTATACAAACACAATTGATGTCCTTTTTCCCCTACAAATAGGGCTTTCTTTTGGTGGTATTTGATCACCTCTGCGTCTTTTGTTTTTTTTTTTTGCGCTATAAACAGAAAAAAAGAGCGACAATTTTGAAAAAAAAAACAATCTTTTTTACTTTTTGCTAAAATAAATATCCAAAAAAAAAAAAATGAATTCTTCATCAGTTTAGGCCAATATGTAAAAGGTAAAAAAACTGCGCTAATCAAACACACATTAACAAATACATTTTAAAGACTCTAAATATAGCCGCAATAATTGTGGGATAAACACAGGTGAAATATAAGGGAAAAAAATCGCGTTCATAGAGTCTATATAGAGATTGGAGATATGATCTACTCCAAAAAATATAAAAATAATAAAAGTCTCTTTTAGTGGGAATAATATCTCTCAGTGGGAATAATATCTCTCAGCAATGTTGACCCCTGTTCTTATGGAAAACATGCTTACCAGATGTAAGCCAAAAAATCGCATATGGCTTTAACCCAGCCTGGGTTGATGATCCGGGTTATTAGAAGAAAGTGTGGCAAGGAATGCAGTATAATACTCGACTCTTCCCAAATATGATGCTCACAAGTTGTGGTTAAACATTACCGGGAAAAAAACAGAAACACACCATAGCATAATACTGCTACACTTTGCAAAAATAAATCGCTGAAAGATTGGGTGAATAGATTGAGTGTCAAACAAAATTGAAGAACACCCGTGATAGAAAATTACTATATATGTGCACCACCACCTCCTAGAGGGCCTCCTTACCAGATGTCAGAAATAAAAAAGCACAAATATGTATCCTTCTACATATTTTTGGTAAATAAAAAAATCGCAATAAGCGTATATTGATTGGTTTGTGCAAAAGTTATAGCGACTACAAAATAGGGGATATATTTATGGTATTTTTGTTATTATTATTTTTTTTTTATATATATTTTTTTACTAGTAATGGCAGTGAGCAGCGATTTTTAGCGGGACTGTGACATTGCGGCGGACAGACACTTTTGACAATTTTTTGGGACCATTGACACTTATACAGTGATCAGTGCTAAAAAATAGCTACTGATTACTGTATGAATGACACTGGCAGGGAAGGGGTTAACACTAGGGGCGATCAAGGGGTTAAGTGTTCCCTAGGAGGTGTTTCTAACTGTGGGGGGGAGGGGACTGATTGGGAGTAGAGAGAGATCGCTGTTCCTGATCACTAGGAATAGACAATCTTTCTCTACTCCCCTGTCAGAACGGGGATCTGTTTGTTTACATTGACAGATCCAGTTCTGGCTCTCTGTGGAGGGATCGTGGGTGACCGGTGGACATTGCGGCCGCCGGCCACGCGCATCAGCTGGGTCGTCACGTTGCGCACGCGCCTGCAATCGCTCTTAACCTACACCTATGGCGGTTCGCACAGCCGTGCCAACCTGCCGCCGTATATTGACGGCGGCTGGTTGGCAAACGGTTAAAGTGGTCGTAAACCCACTTTTTGGACTTCTACCTATAGGTAAGCCTAGAATAAGGCTATTGCCAATATTATGTGGTCTTCCCACTGCACCCCTCTCGGCCTGTGCAGTCTTCATTGCGGGAGGCAAGGGGTGTTTTTTTTTTTTTTTGTCATCTTGCCTTTGTGTGTTATGGTAACCTAAAATGCACACCTGGGCTTGCATTCTTGACCCAAATTAAAGTAGGCTCAGGTGTCAGTAATCACTTCAGCCCCAGAAGGATCAGGCCATTTGCGATACCTAACTGCGTCGTTTTAACTGACAATTGCGTGGTCCTGCGACGCTGTACACAAACATGTCCTTTTTTCCCCACAAATAGAGCTTTCTTTTGGTGGTATTTGATCACCTCTGCGTTTTTTATTTTTTGCACTATAAACAAAAAAAGACCGACAATTTAAAAAATATATATATATTTTTTTTTTTACTTTTCGCTATAACAAATATGCCCAAAAAAAATGTCTTCATCAGTTTAGGTAAATATGTAATCTTCTACATATTTTTTGTAAAAATAAATACATTTATGGAATTTTATTATTATTCATTTATTTTTATTTTTTTACTAGTAATGACACAAAACCTAAATACACCACTGGTTGGGACCCTTACTTTTTAATTAATTTATAAATGATATAGGGTTTGGGATTAAAAGTACAAGTACAAGTACTTTGCAGAAAACACCAAGCTATGCAGTGTTATCACTGGGGCGGCACAGTGGTGAAGTGGTTAGCACTCTCACCTAGCAGTAAGAAGGGTCGCTGGTTCGAATCCCAACCACGACACTACCTGCCTGGAGTTTGCATGTTCTCCCTGTGCCTGCGTGGGTTTCCTCCGGGTACTCCGGTTTCCTCCCACAATCCAAAGACATGCAGGTAGGTTAATTGGCTTCTGTCCAAAAAAAAATTGGCCATAGTATATGAATGGGGACCTTGGATTGTGGGCTCCTTGAGGGTAGGGACCGATGTGAGTGTGCAATGTACAGGGTTAGGGACAGTTGTAGACACTCGCTCAGGTTGAACTGGATGGACTGGTGTCTTTATTCAACCTTACTAACTATGAAACTATGAAGATGTCTCCAACTTAAAAGACAATCTCAATGCACTATTTAATTGGGCAACTATGTGGCAAATGAGGTTTCTTGTATTAAAAGAGTTATGGACTCCAGAGAGGGAGACATCATGTTGCCCTTGTGCATCATCCTCCTATTCATTCTGAGATCTATTTTCCTCTTGCACCCACATCCAGAAACATTGGCTATGGTTCCATGGACCCAAAACTTCTTGATAATGTTAGAAACCTTGGTCACAGGAACATGAACTCTTTAAGCCTAGGTTCACACTAGAATGAGGTGCAGCAATTCCGCTCCGCATTCAAATGGCACTACCCTTGATCTGCAGCAGGTGCCAGTGCAATATTAAGGACATCCCAAATGCCGGTCACAAATCCATTTGCCTGCACCAGATCGCATTGGTAAAAAATGACCATTCAACCCATTTGCAGTGCGGTTCCAAAATTGTTGCATGCACGACTTTGGTGTATTGCGGTAGAATTTTATCTCATTCAAAATAAAATGGGCTCAAATCACACCGCACTGAATCGCATGGAAATGGAACAGGAATGAGGTGTGGTTCCTGTGCAATTCACATGCGTTCATTGTGTGAACCGAAGCTAAATGGTTTTGTAGCCTTTACCACCTTAGACAACTCTCTGCCTATCTTTCTCATGTCAAAGTTGACTATACTACACACTAGGGCAGGGGAGCCCAACCTTTTGAAGAGCGAGGGCCACTTAAGCAACTTGGTAACCGGTCGCGGGCCACAATGAGCAGAGCGGGTGGATGGCATGTCCGTGTTCACTCTGCATTTGGAGAGCGGACACGGACACAGCCCACTATACTTTTTAGCGGATCCTATTGGAGGTAGAGAGGTAGAACACAAGTCGGTTTATGTCTGCCACTACTTAGAGGTGAATGGAGGGTACAATTGGTCGGACTGACCGTGTGAAAGGGGTCCAAGGCTGCTTTCACATTGATGCGGTGCGGTTTACCCGGACCACGCGTGCAATGCAGTGTACCTTTGGCTTTCCTGCAGTTTGCAATAGACTGCTATTATATTCTGCAGGTTTGGTGCACTTTCAGAAAGCTCACCAAACTCGCCGGTAATAATAGAAGTCTATGGCTCAGTGCAGGCCAGTAACCACTGCAGAAAAGATATGCCCATATATTCACTGTGATTTTAGTAATAAACTGACCTTTAATAACAGTATTCTTTCTATTCTATCCCAGAGCAGGAGGTCATAGGCTTCATCAGAGGGCACCGCGGGCCACTGGTTGGGCACCCCTGCACTAGGGTGACCCTTAAATTCTATTGCCCTGTACACACGATCGCACTTTCCAACAACAAAACCGTGGATTTTTGTTCAAAGGATGTTGGCTCCAACTTGTCTTGCATACACACGGTCACACAAATGTTGGCCAACAATTACGAACATGAGAACATGGTGACGTACAAGAAAGTTCAATAGCCAGTGCAGCTCCTTCTGCTTGATTCCGAGCATGTGTGAACTTGTGTACACACGATCGTAAATTCAGACAACAAAGTTTTGTTGGTGGAAAATTTGAGAACCTGCTAGCCAACATTTGTTGTAAAGTCGGAAAGTCAACAACAAATGTTCGATGGAGCGTACACACGGTCGGACTTTCAGCCAACAAGCTCACATCCAACATTTGTTGTCGGAAAATCCGATCGTGTGTACCAAGGGTCACCAATAATTATGTTCATGGTATTTTATTTGTGTTATTATTTAGATGGATATGTTAAGTCATTAGGCAAAAACAGTATCTGCTCTATGGACTATGGATTAATGAATGGCGAGTGCCATTTAATTGTGTCAGTTTCAACTTATTTTCTATCTATCTATCTATCTAATCCAGTGTTTCTCAACCTTTTTTTCAGGCAAGGCACCCTTAAAAATTATAGACAATCTCTAGGCACCCTCCAAAATTATGGACAGGCTTGAGGCACCCCATTCTAAAATGTAAAAACTATTCTGATAGTTTTACATAATGCAGCAATATCAATACACGTAGGACACCCTACACCCTGATTTATTCTTCCAAATCAAATACACCATTGCAAACTGGTACTGACTAGTATTCCAATGTTTCTCTTCTCTCTCAGTTTTCCTCCATCACTTAGCTAATGAGACCCCAAAGCTGATGAAGAGAGACAGGGGAGGGTCAAATAAGGATTATATGCCGGCAACTGACATCCGCCTTTTCAACTGATGATGTCATTGGTCGTTAGGAGTTTTGACAGCTAGAGGGTTGTAATGGTGTACAATCAAAACCTGAAAACCTGTGGCTTTATGTAACTTAAAGGCAGGTTTCATCCACCCACTGGCTTTTATCCAATTTTGGGGCAATTTTTAGGCATTTTGCCAAGGCACCCCTGAAGAAAAGTCAAGGCACCCCAGGGTGTCAGAGCTACAACCTTCAGAGCATGGTTTACCAGAGAGCGCCCTCCAGTGGCAGCATGTTAAGGGTTTTTTTAACCTTTTTTTGGCACTTTTTTTTTTTACAGTCTTCTGGGTATGCAGACACATAATTTACCTGTTTCATCAATGCAGTAAGTAGGGAGCAGATAAAGAGGTATTATTAATGTGTGAGTGGGTCTTAGCACCGATCTTAAACCACGCAGAGAATAGCAGCAGTCTTGGTTCCACATGACATCAATAATATATATTTTGCTTACCTATTCAGAGAAAAATAGATTTTGTTATTATAAGTTACATCCGAATACAATTGATACAGTACAAAGGATATATTTTTAGAAAATTGTATTTGTTATCTCAGTGTTCAGTTCTATTACAGCTTTTATTTCTGACATATCTGTACTCATCTTACAGGCTTTTCCTGAAATATATTAAAAATTATTTTATGCTGGAGAAAAACAGGATGCTGCTCATAACACAGTGATGAGCTCTGAATAGCAAAACAATTTATGCTCATATATAAAAACTTGGCAACATTTGGGTTAGAGTTAGACAATGTTAAAGTGGCATGTGCAGGATGTTGGGGATAAAGTAGAGAGTGCAGCTGGTTTGTATATACTGTGTGTGTATGTATATATATATATATTTATATTCATATTTATTTTTACACACATATACGTGGGTTCTTCAAAAAGTTTCAAAACTTTTTTAAAACTCTTTTTATTAAGAATTTCAAAAACAAATGACATCGCATTTCTACATAGTGACCTTCCTTTGCAATGCATTTTTCTCGGCGTCATACCAACCTTGAGACACAACCGTTTGCAACGAAAAAGTACAAATGGCCATGGTAATTACCAGACATTGTAGCATGTTATAAAAACTCCCATCTACACCATTCCAAAAATGTATTGTATTTTGGTAAATGGGGTAAGGGGTTAATAAATGTAATGACAGCATTCAGTCTTTGAATATAATTTTTATATTACGCCTTCATTTATGTTTTTGTCCACATTTACAGATAACGTTCTGAAATAAAGTAACAGTGATGCACAGATCATACCATGCTCCTCAGAAACTGTTTTACTTTGGATGACGTCCTGATGCTACCTGTCCAAGATGCGGGGGTTCTCCCAGCACTCTCATTCATATGTGTTGGAGGTGTCCCTAATTACATAGGTATTGGACAGCCGTCCTCCATACCATAAACTCTGTTTTCGAATTATCCTTTTTGTTGAACTTCATATTCTGTTTGTTAGGCTACATGGATGAAGAAATTATACCATCCACTATACAGATCCCAGTGCTCTACTGTCTTTTCCAAGCTCGTAAACTTAATGCCCAGAGGTGGTTAGCATCCCCACCGCCTACCCACTCAGATTGGCTAAAGGTCATAAATGGCATGATAGTGAAGAAAAAATTTATCTATACCAAGCAGGGATGTCTTTGGAAATTTGATAAATTATAGGAGCACTGGTTGAACACTGCAGGAAAAGCACCTAGATTCCAATGTATTTCATAGGCTACTTGCATGATTCAGAGAGTCAGACTATTATTCTTTTCATTTACAAGCTGTAAGTGATCTCATACTCCTCAGGGCTCTACTTTCCTACAGCCCCTTACAGGGGGGCAATGGTACCTTATATGAAGAGTAAGCTAACTGAAAATATGTACAGTGGAGATTGTGTAATTAATCTTGTCTGAGGTATGCCGATGATTGAAATGACTCAAGTCAACAGGTTGCATTGACAGTTGTTTATTGAATGACATTACTCTACAAAAAATTGTATTGTAATTGGCCTTATTGTAAAAAATTGCCCTCTGTACTGTTTGAGAGTCCATTGGGTACACCAGCCTTTATTTACTTTATTGGTGAATGTTTTGTTTTTGGTTTGGGGTTTCCAATGTTCAGAGAACCGAGGGGAGGTTGGAAGGGTTGGTGGGAAAGGGGTTCCTCTTTGGTAAGTTTTTTTTTTTATGTATGTGATATAAACTTTCAATAAAAAATCACAAAAAGGATGTGCGCTGCTAGACCCTAGCATAACATAGGCATGCCTCCATCCCTATTTTGTATCAAACGAGAAAAGAAAAGGGGGTGCTTATTGGGACTTTAAATGAGGCATGGATATGTATTAAAAAATGGTTTAGGATACCTGGAAATAAAATTCGATGTCTCGGGCCCTGTAAGGGAAAATCTGTGTAGCAAAAGGTTGCTAGTAGATCTAATGTGTTCAAATGAGCTGGTAAATAATTAGATAAATAATGTAGCATAATATATGGTACATAGATACATGCTTGGCGTCGCATGAATAACAATTAATAATCAAGTTGGTAGTTGATGTTTATTATGAAAGAAACATAATTGGTACAGACAATCACGAGTAAACAATGATTGAATGGATACACAGATCAGGTGGACATGGTTATCCTACGAAGAAGAATATTAGGGATAGACTGGGCTTGTCATCCCTAGGTGGGGACTAAAATGTTAGAAATTAATTATTTGTTTGGTTAATTGTCACATTCCCTAAAAGGAAGAGGGGAGATCCGTATATCCACAAAAAATTGTTGAATCAATCCAATACATCAAAAACATTGATATTTAGTGTGTCATAATATATGACACAATGGATCATGCATAACATAGCATAAACAGGTAAAAACAATCATATTGACATATAAAGATGTATATTTGGAAAGGAAATGGTTGGTACAAATAATCACAATTTTTTGAAAAAGTATAGACAATGGATACATGGAACAAGTGGATAAAAGTTGTCCTGAAATATACTAGTGGTATTATTAAAATTGTACAATTGGAGTAAACTTGTCTTGGCATCCCTGAGTATGAACTCTACGCGTTTCATGGCGTTTAAAGCCAATCATCAGGAGTGGAATGCATCAATAATGGCTACAGAAAAAAAGAGAAAAGTAATAAATGAGTCAATGTAGTCTCCAATAGTTTTATGCTCTCTGAAAGAGAGCGGGTTTAAAAAGGTATGTATGTTTTACCTCTGGCATCACCCGTATCAAAAGCCCAATAACCCCAAACTGGGAACAGGACGGTGGCCCTGGAGATAGTCTCTCGTCCGGGGTTGGGGCGGGGACACAGCCCCCCCACCACAGGGTTACCCCTATGGAGGCGTGGTAACCGGGGACAGGATCCAGAGAAGAACCGAAATAGCCACAACACATTGGTGGAGTACGAGGTTAGTATGTGGGAACCAAGACTCCAGGTGTCTAAAATAGTGAAAAAAAAAAAAAAAAATATAAAGAAAATGATATGTGGAAAATAAATGGAAAAAAGAAAAGAAAAAGAGAAGGGGGGGGGGGGGGGGGGGGAAGTAGTGTGTAAGATTGAAAGTGAGTGAGTGGAGTGTGTATGTGTAACTTAAAAAAGCCTAGATTTAGACTTGAATTTGTGAGGCATCTGAGCAAAAATGAAAATGAAACTGAATGAAAATTCTGGGTATGTACCTAGAATTTCCTCAACATCATAATAATTTATTATGATGCTGGATGTGTGAAGTTCGTTGTAGTGAAGTGTAGTAGGAAAATAAATTTAATTAGTGCTGTGATATAAAAACAGAGCAATGAATAAAATGAAAAGAGAGCGCAAAAAGAAACCCTAATTACCTGGAGTGTATAGCATGGTCCACAGAACCTTCTCTCCTGGTGGAATGTGTGGAGTGAGCTAGTCGGCTCAGCCGAACCCATTTATCCCCAGTTTGTTATGTGTCACCGCCGACGTCATGCATACCCAGTGAGCCAAGTGGTTGGACGGAGCAGATCCCCGCCCCGGTCATTTAGACCTCGGCGGGAAAAACACCCCCTCCTCCAGGCCACAAGGGATGGAAAAGCACTAGCTCAAGACGGCGCCAGGAAGGCGTCACGCATATGGCGTGCTAAGCATGACGTTGATGCGCCAAGGTCCGGCCCCGCCCCCATCCCCTGAATGGGGATGGGTAGCGGAGAGGGAACTGGGCGCATCGCAACCCCGGAGAAAGAGAACAACGGCTGGGCCAATCATCCAGTGGTGGGCGGGGCAAACCAAAGAAAAAAGGAAATAGGGTCAGTGAAATGACCAACATATCAAAGGCAAAAAGACATGGAGACGGACCTGTATTGGCCTATTGTCTGAAAGAGAGATAATATTAAAGAGCCAAATTACTGAGAAAATTGGGTTGTATGGGGAGAGATGCCAATATATCAATTGGCTCAGTTATCTAGGAACTAAGAGCAGTATGTAGGATTAATGGTATTGGGTGTAGCAGGTCACAAGAACGGGGGCAAAGCGGGTGTCTTCCACCCTAATATATATCACAAAAAGGATGTGCGCTGCTAGACCCTAGCATAACATAGGCATGCCTCCATCCCTATTTTGTATCAAACGAGAAAAGAAAAGGGGGTGCTTATTGGGACTTTAAATGAGGCATGGATATGTATTTAAAAAATGGTTTAGGATACCTGGAAATAAAATTCAATGTCTCGGGCCCTGTAAGGGAAAATCTGTGTAGCAAAAGGTTGCTAGTAGATCTAATGTGTTCAAATGAGCTGGTAAATAATTAGATAAATAATGTAGCATAATATATGGTACATAGATACATGCTTGGCGTCGCATGAATAACAATTAATAATCAAGTTGGTAGTTGATGTTTATTATGAAAGAAACATAATTGGTACAGACAATCACGAGTAAACAATGATTGAATGGATACACAGATCAGGTGGACATGGTTATCCTACGAAGAAGAATATTAGGGATAGACTGGGCTTGTCATCCCTAGGTGGGGACTAAAATGTTAGAAATTAATTATTTGTTTGGTTAATTGTCACATTCCCTAAAAGGAAGAGGGGAGATCCGTATATCCACAAAAAATTGTTGAATCAATCCAATACATCAAAAACAATGATATTTAGTGTGTCATAATATATGACACAATGGATCATGCATAACATAGCATAAACAGGTAAAAACAATCATATTGACATATAAAGATGTATATTTGGAAAGGAAATGGTTGGTACAAATAATCACAATTTTTTGAAAAAGTATAGACAATGGATACATGGAACAAGTGGATAAAAGTTGTCCTGAAATATACTAGTGGTATTATTAAAATTGTACAATTGGAGTAAACTTGTCTTGGCATCCCTGAGTATGAACTCTACGCGTTTCATGGCGTTTAAAGCCAATCATCAGGAGTGGAATGCATCAATAATGGCTACAGAAAAAAAGAGAAAAGTAATAAATGAGTCAATGTAGTCTCCAATAGTTTTATGCTCTCTGAAAGAGAGCGGGTTTAAAAAGGTATGTATGTTTTACCTCTGGCATCACCCGTATCAAAAGCCCAATAACCCCAAACTGGGAACGGGACGGTGGCCCTGGAGATAGTCTCTCGTCCGGGGTTGGGGCGGGGACACAGCCCCCCCACCACAGGGTTACCCCTATGGAGGCGTGGTAACCGGGGACAGGATCCAGAGAAGAACCGAAATAGCCACAACACATTGGTGGAGTATCCTATAGGAGTAATCCTACATACTGCTCTTAGTTCCTAGATAACTGAGCCAATTGATATATTGGCATCTCTCCCCATACAACCCAATTTTCTCAGTAATTTGGCTCTTTAATATTATCTCGCTTTCAGACAATAGGCCAATACAGGTCCGTCTCCATGTCTTTTTGCCTTTGATATGTTGGTCATTTCACTGACCCTATTTCCTTTTTTCTTTGGTTTGCCCCGCCCACCACTGGATGATTGGCCCAGCCGTTGTTCTCTTTCTCCGGGGTTGCGATGCGCCCAGTTCCCTCTCCGCTACCCATCCCCATTCAGGGGATGGGGGCGGGGCCGGACCTTGGCGCATCGACGTCATGCTTAGCACGCCATATGCGTGACGCCTTCCTGGCGCCGTCTTGAGCTAGTGCTTTTCCATCCCTTGTGGCCTGGAGGAGGGGGTGTTTTTCCCGCCGAGGTCTAAATGACCGGGGCGGGGATCTGCTCCGTCCAACCACCTGGCTCACTGGGTATGCATGACGTCGGCGGTGACACATAACAAACTGGGGATAAATGGGTTCGGCTGAGCCGACTAGCTCACTCCACACATTCCACCAGGAGAGAAGGTTCTGTGGACCATGCTATACACTCCAGGTAATTAGGGTTTCTTTTTGCGCTCTCTTTTCATTTTATTCATTGCTCTGTTTTTATATCACAGCACTAATTAAATTTATTTTCCTACTACACTTCACTACAACGAACTTCACACATCCAGCATCATAATAAATTATTATGATGTTGAGGAAATTCTAGGTACATACCCAGAATTTTCATTCAGTTTCATTTTCATTTTTGCTCAGATGCCTCACAAATTCAAGTCTAAATCTAGGCTTTTTTAAGTTACACATACACACTCCACTCACTCACTTTCAATCTTACACACTACTTCCCCCCCCCCCCCCTCTTCTCTTTTTCTTTTCTTTTTTCCATTTATTTTCCACATATCATTTTCTTTATATTTTTTTTTTTTTTTTTCACTATTTTAGACACCTGGAGTCTTGGTTCCCACATACTAACCTCGTACTCCACCAATGTGTTGTGGCTATTTCGGTTCTTCTCTGGATCCTGTCCCCGGTTACCACGCCTCCATAGGGGTAACCCTGTGGTGGGGGGGCTGTGTCCCCGCCCCAACCCCGGACGAGAGACTATCTCCAGGGCCACCGTCCTGTTCCCAGTTTGGGGTTATTGGGCTTTTGATACGGGTGATGCCAGAGGTAAAACATACATACCTTTTTAAACCCGCTCTCTTTCAGAGAGCATAAAACTATTGGAGACTACATTGACTCATTTATTACTTTTCTCTTTTTTTCTGTAGCCATTATTGATGCATTCCACTCCTGATGATTGGCTTTAAACGCCATGAAACGCGTAGAGTTCATACTCAGGGATGCCAAGACAAGTTTACTCCAATTGTACAATTTTAATAATACCACTAGTATATTTCAGGACAACTTTTATCCACTTGTTCCATGTATCCATTGTCTATACTTTTTCAAAAAATTGTGATTATTTGTACCAACCATTTCCTTTCCAAATATACATCTTTATATGTCAATATGATTGTTTTTACCTGTTTATGCTATGTTATGCATGATCCATTGTGTCATATATTATGACACACTAAATATCAATGTTTTTGATGTATTGGATTGATTCAACAATTTTTTGTGGATATACGGATCTCCCCTCTTCCTTTTAGGGAATGTGACAATTAACCAAACAAATAATTAATTTCTAACATTTTAGTCCCCACCTAGGGATGACAAGCCCAGTCTATCCCTAATATTCTTCTTCGTAGGATAACCATGTCCACCTGATCTGTGTATCCATTCAATCATTGTTTACTCGTGATTGTCTGTACCAATTATGTTTCTTTCATAATAAACATCAACTACCAACTTGATTATTAATTGTTATTCATGCGACGCCAAGCATGTATCTATGTACCATATATTATGCTACATTATTTATCTAATTATTTACCAGCTCATTTGAACACATTAGATCTACTAGCAACCTTTTGCTACACAGATTTTCCCTTACAGGGCCCGAGACATCGAATTTTATTTCCAGGTATCCTAAACCATTTTTTAATACATATCCATGCCTCATTTAAAGTCCCAATAAGCACCCCCATTTCTTTTCTCGTTTGATACAAAATAGGGATGGAGGCATGCCTATGTTATGCTAGGGTCTAGCAGCGCACATCCTTTTTGTGATATATATTAGGGTGGAAGACACCCGCTTTGCCCCCGTTCTTGTGACCTGCTACACCCAATACCATTAATCCTACATACTGCTCTTAGTTCCTAGATAACTGAGCCAATTGATATATTGGCATCTCTCCCCATACAACCCAATTTTCTCAGTAATTTGGCTCTTTAATATTATCTCTCTTTCAGACAATAGGCCAATACAGGTCCGTCTCCATGTCTTTTTGCCTTTGATATGTTGGTCATTTCACTGACCCTATTTCCTTTTTTCTTTGGTTTGCCCCGCCCACCACTGGATGATTGGCCCAGCCGTTGTTCTCTTTCTCCGGGGTTGCGATGCGCCCAGTTCCCTCTCCGCTACCCATCCCCATTCAGGGGATGGGGGCGGGGCCGGACCTTGGCGCATCAACGTCATGCTTAGCATGCCATATGCGTGACGCCTTCCTGGCGCCGTCTTGAGCTAGTGCTTTTCCATCCCTTGTGGCCTGGAGGAGGGGGTGTTTTTCCCGCCGAGGTCTAAATGACCGGGGCGGGGATCTGCTCCGTCCAACCACTTGGCTCACTGGGTATGCATGACGTCGGCGGTGACACATAACAAACTGGGGATAAATGGGTTCGGCTGAGCCGACTAGCTCACTCCACACATTCCACCAGGAGAGAAGGTTCTGTGGACCATGCTATACACTCCAGGTAATTAGGGTTTCTTTTTGCGCTCTCTTTTCATTTTATTCATTGCTCTGTTTTTATATCACAGCACTAATTAAATTTATTTTCCTACTACACTTCACTACAACGAACTTCACACATCCAGCATCATAATAAATTATTATGATGTTGAGGAAATTCTAGGTACATACCCAGAATTTTCATTCAGTTTCATTTTCATTTTTGCTCAGATGCCTCACAAATTCAAGTCTAAATCTAGGCTTTTTTAAGTTACACATACACACTCCACTCACTCACTTTCAATCTTACACACTACTTCCCCCCCCCCCCCTCTTCTCTTTTCTTTTCTTTTTTCCATTTATTTTCCACATATCGTTTTCTTTATATTTTTTTTTTTTTTTTTTCACTATTTTAGACACCTGGAGTTTTGGTTCCCACATACTAACCTCGTACTCCACCAATGTGTTGTGGCTATTTCGGTTCTTCTCTGGATCCTGTCCCCGGTTACCACGCCTCCATAGGGGTAACCCTGTGGTGGGGGGGCTGTGTCCCCGCCCCAACCCCGGACGAGAGACTATCTCCAGGGCCACCGTCCCGTTCCCAGTTTGGGGTTATTGGGCTTTTGATACGGGTGATGCCAGAGGTAAAACATACATACCTTTTTAAACCCGCTCTCTTTCAGAGAGCATAAAACTATTGGAGACTACATTGACTCATTTATTACTTTTCTCTTTTTTTCTGTAGCCATTATTGATGCATTCCACTCCTGATGATTGGCTTTAAACGCCATGAAACGCGTAGAGTTCATACTCAGGGATGCCAAGACAAGTTTACTCCAATTGTACAATTTTAATAATACCACTAGTATATTTCAGGACAACTTTTATCCACTTGTTCCATGTATCCATTGTCTATACTTTTTCAAAAAATTGTGATTATTTGTACCAACCATTTCCTTTCCAAATATACATCTTTATATGTCAATATGATTGTTTTTACCTGTTTATGCTATGTTATGCATGATCCATTGTGTCATATATTATGACACACTAAATATCAATGTTTTTGATGTATTGGATTGATTCAACAATTTTTTGTGGATATACGGATCTCCCCTCTTCCTTTTAGGGAATGTGACAATTAACCAAACAAATAATTAATTTCTAACATTTTAGTCCCCACCTAGGGATGACAAGCCCAGTCTATCCCTAATATTCTTCTTCGTAGGATAACCATGTCCACCTGATCTGTGTATCCATTCAATCATTGTTTACTCGTGATTGTCTGTACCAATTATGTTTCTTTCATAATAAACATCAACTACCAACTTGATTATTAATTGTTATTCATGCGACGCCAAGCATGTATCTATGTACCATATATTATGCTACATTATTTATCTAATTATTTACCAGCTCATTTGAACACATTAGATCTACTAGCAACCTTTTGCTACACAGATTTTCCCTTACAGGGCCCGAGACATCGAATTTTATTTCCAGGTATCCTAAACCATTTTTTAATACATATCCATGCCTCATTTAAAGTCCCAATAAGCACCCCCTTTTCTTTTCTCGTTTGTTTCAATAAAAAATATCTAACTTAGTAATAGTGACAGGGATGGGACAAAATATAAGGCCCCTTTCACACTGGGGCTGTTTTCAGGCGGTACATCGCTAAAAATAGCGCCTGTACACCGCCTGAAAAAAACTGCCCCATTCCCTCCAGTGTGAAAGCCGGCGGGCTTTCACACTGGAGCAGTGCGCTAGCAGGACGGTAAAAAAAGTCCTGCCAGCAGCATCTTTGGAGCAGTATAGGAGCGGAGTATTCACCGCTCCTATACCGCTCCTACCCATTGATTTCAATGGAACACCGCGGTAATACCGACGCAAAGCGCCGATACGGTGGCGATTTGCGGGGGATTTTAACCCTTTTTTGGCCACTCGCGGGGGTAAAAACCGCCCCGCGAGCGGCCAAATACCGCAGCTAAAACGACACTGGCCCGCGGCTCCTGGCCCAGTGTGAAAGGGGCCTAACATTGTCATCTCTGCATGGAAAAAAATTGTAGTTAGGAATGTAAATCCAAATGTACCATTTGCAAGCCAGATCCCTTGGAATACAAAGCTGGATATCAGCAGTTCCTGTCTATAGTCAGTTTTAAAGTGAAATTGAGCTCACAAATTGAGCTAAAAATGCCTAAGCAGTACCATGAAAAATGTAACTTTGGTCTTAAAGGCCTCCAGAAAATAGCGGTGCACTCCCTGTGCCTGGATCCTCATTGCTATTGAAATAAGTGAAATTTCGGTTGGGAGATGGTTTCCACCCATGCTTACCTTTGCCCCTGTCCTTACATATGCCCCGCCTTCTTATTTGTTCTTTCTCTGTGTTTTTTTTTTTTTTTTTGTTTCATAAAGTTTTATTGAAAGAATATGAAAACATAATATAATGCCAATGTATTTTTTTTTCTCAGAAAAATAAAGCATAGAGACATGGATGGATGCAAGAGTTTGCTTTGCATATTAAAATGAATTAAATCGTGTTTTTGGTTTGTGGTGCTGAGATACAGTGTAGTTCCACTTTAAGGAAGGTACTAAAGTAACAATAGTTACTTGCACAGATGTTTAAAATGAAATGCAGTGCCCGGGCTTGGTGTTGGAGGAGGCCCTGGCTTGGTGTCGGAGTAGATCGGGGAGGGTGTTCAGTATATAGTCGGAGCTCTGGGCGGACAGACTCATGTCGGAGCGCTGCATTTCATTTTAAATATTCTGCGAATTGTCACCTACAATTTATTCTAGCTGCAGTCCGCAACCCGAGAGCAGTGAAATTGTCACATAAAGTGGCACATAATTGTGAAGTGGAAGGAAAACGATAAATGTTTTTGAACATTCTTTACCAATAAATATGTGCAAAGTGTGGGGTGCATTTTTATTCAGCCCTCCTGAGTCAATAGTTTGTAGAACCACCTTTTGCTGCAATTACAGCTGCAAGTCTTTTTGGGGATGTCTCTACCAGCTTTGCAAGAGTTTCCAGAGTGAAATGTTTACCTATTCTTCTTTGCAAAATAGCTCAAGCTCAGTCAGATTGGGTGGAGAACATCTGCGAACAGCAATTTTTAAGTCTTGGCACAGATTCTCAATTGGATTTAGGTCTGGACTTTGACTGGGCCATTCTAAACACACAAATATACTTTGATCTAAACCATTCCATTGTAGCTCTGGCTGTATGTTTAGGGTCGTTGTCCTGCTGGAAGGTGAACCTCCGCCCCAGTCTCAAGTCTTTTGTAGAATCTTTGTAGAATCTTAGCAGGATTTCTTCTAAGATATCCCTATATTTGGTTCCATCCATCTTCCCATCAACTCTGACCAGCTTCCCTGTCCCTGCTGAAGAAAAGATGGTGTTTAGGGTGATGTGCAGTGTTAGTTTTTCACCACACGTTTTGCTTTTAGGCCAAAAAGTTTAATTTTGATCTCATCTGACCAATGGCGTCCCTAGGGGGGGGGCAGAGGGGGCCCTGACCCCCCCAAAATTATGCTGTGCCCCACCATGTGCCCTCCTTTTTTTTTACAAAAAGGCAATGTCTTTTTGTTTGCATTCGTAGCGCATGTGCCACATCTTACTCAGGCCGCTGCTGGAGTAACACGGTCTCTATTGAGAGGGGGAGTATTCTTCTAGCCTGGACGCGTGGGTAAGTGTGTGCACTGCAGTACACTGTAATCACTGAACTGCATTATCTCCATCTCTTCTCTCCCCAATCTGTCCCTCCCCTCTCCTGTTCTTTCAAGACCTTCACAACTTACTTTCACTTTCAGTTAGGCAGGTAATAGACTATGCAAATTTCTTTCCTGCATCCACAGAGTGCAGGAAAGAAACTTGCATGATTTCCCCATCAACACAGACAGTGGTGACAAGGGGAATATCCTTCCTGCCCAGCAATTGTATTCTCCCAACAAACAGTCATTATCACTAGTGGCTATAGCAACCACTAGTGATAATCATAAGAGTATCTGGCAAGCTGGTTGTTTCCAATTTGATCGATCAACTTGGTACATTTAGCCTGCTCATTAATGGTTCAAACCTCAGCCAGTTCCTGATGAACCAGCTGAGATTTAAACTGCCTATGGCTGGTCTTAGGCTTAGCACTTAGGCAGCCCCACTTTTTTAATTTAACTAGTAGGTTGCATTAAAAAAAAAAAAAAAAGAAATGATCCAAATCTCCCATCTACACATTATAGGTGGATGGAGGAATCCTTGCAGTGTGGACCAGTGGTGGAACTACCAGGGTTGCTGTCCTGTCCTGGCTATTCACAGCGCTGGTCTCTGTCTCCATGGCAGCGGTGGCACATTGGAACCCAGTGCTGGTTACTTTATGGGGCTAATGTACAGGAGAGCCAGCACAATTTGTTGTTAGCGATGGGCAGGGCATGTTCAAAATCCCACATGCCCGAGCCTGCCAGGAAGCCCACACTGAACAGCGCTAAGCACAGGCAGTGAGACATTTCCTGGTCCTTAGCTGCACAGATCAGGAATGTCTCACTGCTGATTAGCCGTATGCAGTGTCGGCTTCCTGGCGGGATCGGGCATGTGGGATTTCAAACACACCCGAGCCCATCTCTAATGGTTGTAGAGTAGACAGTTGACCTCCCTGCAGGTTGCTTAGCAGCAGTGCATCCTTCTCTGACATGCTGATTGTGATGCAATCCAGGTGATGCTCCTAGTTAAATCCTAGTGTTAAATATCATAGTGATTTTATTGATCAAAGCCCACACCTTACAGGCAAAGAGCCCACATGGCTGCTGAACATACGGTGGATGTGGTTGTACTGTTGATGCTAATAAATACAGTATTTATTAGATCTGACTGGGAGCATCACCTGGATCACATCCCGATCAGCATGTCAACAGAGAAGGTTATACAGCATTACTGCTGCTAGGTGACCAGCTGGGGGCTTGGCTCTCTACAACCAATAGTGCCAGCCTTCCCCTGCATGCACCCATAATGTCACCAGCCCTAGGTCCTAATAGACTGCTGCCACTGCCAAGGAGACAGATGCCAGACCAGCACTGTCAATAGCAGGGGCAGGACAGCAAGAGGAGGCTGGGGAACACCACAGTGGCAGAACACCAGGGCCCGGAGGCAAGACAACCTTTGCAAACCTAATAGTTCTCCCACTGCTTTGGACCCTTATATTTTCTTGGTATGCTGGTGACATATATCTCTTGTTTTCTGCCACCCTGGGGATCGTAGTAAAATTGCATTTTATAGTTGCCCCCCTACTTTTGTCCCTGTCCCCCCATGTGCCCCCCCTAAATATGAAAGCTGGAGACGCCACTGCATCTGACCAGAGCACCTTCTTCCACATGTTTGCTGTGTCCCCCACATGGCTTCTCGCAAACTGCAAATGGGACTTCTTATGGCTTTCTTTCCACAATGGCTTTCTTCTTGTCACTCTTCCATAAAGGCCAGATTTGTGGAATGCACAACTAATAGTTGTCATGTGGACAGATTCCCCCACCTGAGCTGTGGATCTCTGCAGCTCCTCCAGAGTTACCATTGGCCACTTGGCTGCTTCTCTGATTAATGCTCTCCTTGCCCGGTCCGTCAGTTTAGGTCAGGGATCCTCTAACTATAGCCCTCCAGCTGTTGAGGAACTACGCGTCCCATGAGGCATTGTAAAACTCTGACATTCACAGACATGACTAGGCATGATGGGAATTGTAGTTTCTGAACAACTGGAGGGCCCTAGTTTGAAGACCCCTGGTTTAGGTGGACGGCCATGTCTTGGTAGGTTTGCAGTTTTGCCATACTCTTTCCGTTTTTGGATTATGGATTGAACAGTGCTCTGTGAGATGTTCAAAGCTTGGGATATTTTTTTACAACCTAACCCTGGTTTAGACTTCTTGGCTTTTATAATGCAGTTTGTTTACTAAGGTTCTCTAACAAACCTCTGAGGACTTCACAGAACAGCTGTATTTATACTGAGATTAAATTACACACTAGACATGTGCACTGACAAAAAATTTGTTAATTTTCGTTTTAGTTTCATTAGTTTTTTTGCTATTTTTGGAAATTCTGAAAATCTAAAATTCTGAAATTTGGAAATTCGCAAATTTCGGGAATTTTGACATTTCTATTTTTCGGAATTCCGAATTTCCGAATTTCCAAATTTCCGAATTCCGAATTTTGGGATTTCCGATTTTTCGGAAATCCAAAAATTCGGAAATTCAGAATTTCGGAAATTCAGAATTTCGGAAATTCAGAATTTCGGAATTTCGCAAATTCGGAATTAACAAATTTGTCAAAATTTGTTAAAAAACGAATTAGGAACTAAACGAATTGCACATGTCTATTACACACAGGTGGACTCTACTAATTAGATGACATCTGAAGGCAATTGGTTCCATTAGATGTTATGGGTATTAGAGTAAAGGGGCTGAATACAAATGCACACCACACTTTTCAGATATTTATTTGTAAAAAATTTAGAAAACCATTTATAATTTTCCTTCCACTTCACAATTATGTGCCACTTTGTGTGGGTCTCTCACATAAAATCCCAATAAAATACATTTATGTTTTTGGTTGTAACATGACAAAATGAGGAAAATTTCAAGGGGTGTGAATACTTTTTCAAGGCACTGTATATTTAAAACATGTCCCCTGCCGAGTCAGACCTATAGCTCATACCTACTGCTGATCGAAGATCCCTCGTTGTGGTTAAAGAGTGTCCATAGGCGTGCGCACGGGGTGTGCCGGATGTGCCTGGGCACACCCTAAATTTAAAAACATATATACACACAAACACGTGTGGTTGAGTTTTAGGGTGCACACCCTAATGCCAAAGGGTGCACACGCCTATGGGAGTGTCACATATCTACAGAGAGACAGCTGATTCTAAACAGCAATTGTCCTTCTCTGCAGCATGCTGGCAGGACACAGGCTTTTCTACTCAGTCTATGGCTGCATCTGATTGGATACAGGCGCTACTCGGCCAAAAATTTTCCAACAGGCTTCTTCAGCAAAAGTCGATTGAACAAGCCAGGCCGACAGGAGTTGGCTGAAACTTGAGCAGTGAATGGTCAGTTTAGGAATAATGTCCCACCGGTACTCAAAATATATATATATATATTTTTTTTTACAATATACAATATCAAACCATTCCAAGGTCTCCGCTTGTGAAGTGCTGTTTACTGCATAACTCAGTATCAGAATCTTCCTAATGTTACATGGAAACATTTTCATTTTGAAATAATAATCCCATAATATCACAGTAATAACTTGAGATAAACATGTTCCTTTGCCTCTTTTATACAAATCAGATTCACTTTTGATATCTGCTCTTTATTTATTAGTTTCTTGTACAATATTACAGTCTAAAACGCAGCAGAGGAAATGAATAAATACAGTTTTTGCTTGAAAACCATTCATCTACGTCTAAAATATGAAGAAACAGTCAGATAAAGCCACAGAGAAAAGATGAAATCCAATCTTCATATAGCTCGGCAGAACATGTAAGAAATAACAAGAGCCTACTTCATGTATGTTCTGCAAAGATTTTTAGGGCTTGTTTACACCACAAAAACACACTCCAGATCTGTTCCGGAATGCGTTTCTGTATGCGCGTTTTTAACATGTTCTGGTGCATTTTGATGCGTTTCCGGATGCATTCCAGATGCTTTTTTTCTTCTTTTTTCCTGTTTTTGTAGATACCACCGGCTGTCAGAATATTAGATTTGTGCCTGCATCTGATTGGATGTAGGTGCTACTCAGCCAACAATTTTCCGACAGGCTTCTTCAGCAAAAGTCGATTGAACAAGCCAGGCCGACAGGAGTTGGCGGAAACTTGAGCAGTGTATGGTCAGCTTAGGAATAATGTCCGGATGCGTTTCTGTTTGTGCGTTTTTAACGCGTTCCGATGCATTTTTGATGCGTTTCCGGGTGCATGCCAGATGTTTTTTTTTACTTTTTTCCTGTTTTTCTTTTCACTGTGGGGTCTGGTGCGTTTATGATGCGTTCCAGTGCACTCCGTTGCATTTGTTATGGTTTTTCCGCATTCCAGTATAGTCCAGTGCAGGAAAAGTGCAGCATGTTCTACTTTTTTTCTGGAGTTGGAACGCCCTGGAACTGACTACACTGGATATATTGGAAACATATAACCTACTTTCCATTTGTTTTTGGTGCAGAAAAAAAAAAAACGCTCTGGACTGCATGTGGTGTGAACAGGCCCTTAAAGCGGTAGTAAACCACATAAAAAAATGTTTAAAAATCGGGCCTCGGGCAGTTCAAGTCATAATATGCTAGTATGCACAGCATACTAGCACATGATAACAGACTTACCTGAAAACAAAGCGCCGCGTTGTCACCGCTGAAGGTGCTTCCATCTTCACCCGGTCTTCCTTGTTCACAGGCGTCGGCAATATGAATATCCGAGATGGTGATGACGTCAATCCCGCACATGCACGCGGAGTCACTGTTTACGGCACAGCTTTGAACTAACGGCACGGGTATGCTGCTCCCTTAGAGCCCATGTGTTGTGATGTCACCGGCTGCATCTAAAGTAAATATCTCCTGAACAGTGCACATTTAGGAGAAATTTACTGTACCTATAGGTAAGCCTTACTATAGGCTTACCTAAAAGTAAATACCGTATATACTCGAGTATAGGCCGACCCGAATATAAGCCGAGGCACCTAATTTTACCACAAACAACTGGGAAAACTTATTGACTCGAGTATAAGCCTAGGGTGAGAAATGCGCAGCTACTGTAAGTGGAAAAGAGGGTCAACGATGCCCGTTTGCAGCCTCCCTGTGCCCATGCAGATGGACACAGTTGACCGATTTGGGGCCCTGTATCTCGGGGTCACTTAGTGCTAGGAACCCCATCTTTGGATATGTTTGTGTGTCAGATGGGACGAGGTTCTTGAGAAGATCCAGGCTAAGAACAGAGGATCTTACATCCACACATTCGAGGTTACATAGTTACATAGTTAGTAAGGTTGAATAAAGACACCAGTCCATCCAGTTCAACCTGAGTGAGTGTGGGTCCACAATTGTCCCTATCCCTGTACATTGCATCTCATTAAGATGCTCATCTATTATATTATTATTTAAGGTACCCATATAGCCCCGTCAATTTACACATACATCGTACACTCACATCGGTCCCTACTCTCAAGGATCCCACAATCCAAGGTCCCCAACTCACATTCCAATACTGGGGCCAATTTTGGACAGAAGCCAATTAACCTACAAGCATGTCTTTGGAGTGTGGGAGGAAACCAGAGTACCAAGAGGAAACCCACACAGGCACAGGGAGAACATGCAAACTCCAGGCAGGTAGTGTTGTGGTTGCGATTCGAACCAACGACCCTTTTAACTGCTAGGTGAGAGCAGGGCTGCTGTTAGAAATCATGGGGCCCCGTACAGCCTACCTGACAGACACCCCCCCTCCCGTGCCCTGCCAATCATTAGTGGTCGAGACATTCCCTGCTCCACAGGCACATGTATACATTTATCCATGTATATGTGTGGCTGTGGGTAATGCCTCCACATATGATTGGCAGTGCACAGTGAGATGCTTACTGTTAAGGGGGGGGCAGGAAGTAAAAATATGCAGCTGAGCCACATTTTTACCATCCCCCCAACCACTCCCCCTTATGCAGCAAAGGCACTACTTCTGTAGTACAACATCCCGTCACTACTACCGCACTATGGCAGTAGTGTCTTTGCTGCATAAAGGGGGAGTGTTTGGAAGATGGTAAAACTGTGGCTGAGCTGCACATTTTTACTGCCACCCCCCCAAACACAAAAGTAAACAAGACCTAACAGCATCTCGCTGTGCTTATGTGATCATCATCGGTTCTGTACCTTCCAGAAAATGTGAGCCTGCCCGTGCATCGGGATCCCTGTGCTGCCTGCGCTCTCAACCACTTCTCTCTCATCTCAGGGAGGAAAGGAGAATCACTCCGCCAGAGATTGGCTGTCATCAGTCGCGGCCAGCAGGAACTTTAAAAAAGTGCGGCGCTGGCTTTAGACGCCCGCACCCCGAAATTGAAAAAAATAGTCCCTCTCTGCTAATCACCTCCTGGGCCCCTCTGCTGTGCTGATGGGGCCCAGGTAAAATAGATTTATGTTACAGCAAGCCTAGGAGCATTATCAATGCTTTCACCTGGGCAAAGTGATGTGCTTTCACCGAAGCTGCAGAATAAAGTTGTGCGGGCCCCCTGCTGGCCGGGCCCGGAACAGTAGGGCTGGTTGTACTGCCCTATCACCAACCCTGGGTGAGAGTGCTACCCACCAGGGGCATAACTATAGGGGGTGCAGCAGTCGCGATCGCAACCGGGCCCTGTGCTGCACCCCCTCTACATATGGCCGGTGGCAGCATACAGTAGGTGGTTAGGCACCGGGCGCACGGGTGGCTGGAGGTGGTGACTAGCAGAGCTCCATGCTCGACTACCGCACTGAATGCTCTTTAGTTGTGCATTCTCCACACAACCTGTGTCCTCTGCTGCTCCTCCGGGTCCCCCTCTCCTGCTCCATGCAGTGCTGCTCAGTCCGGTGTCTGTCCTCCCCAGCCAGAGTCCTGCCCCCTGAGTCCGGCTCACACTGCACTGCATGCTTCTCACAGGCAAACAAACTTTAAGCGAAGAGATGCAGTGCAGCCCTATGAGAACCGGCTCCCCAAAGGACACTGCAGGCTTGTCTGCCAGTACACCCCCTCCTCCTCATCATACACAGATGTTGACAGGTCTTTCTGGGAGACATGTCCCCTAAGGACAGGGACCCCATCTCCCCTGGGGACAGGGCCCAGTTCTCCCTAAAGGACAGGGACCCCATTTCCCTTGGGGACAAGGACCCCATCTCCTCTGGGGACAGAGCCAACTTCTCCCCAGAGGACAGGGACCTAATTTCCTGTGAGGACAGGGACCCCATTTTTCATGGGGACAGGGACCCCTTCTCACCTGAGGACAGGGACCCCTTCTCACCTGGGGACAGGGACCCCATCTCCAATGGGGACCCCATCTCCCCTGGGAACAGGGCCCACTTTCTTCCCAGAGGATAGGGACCCCATTTCCTATGGGGGCAGGAACCCCTTCTCACATGGGGACAGGGACCCCAACACACCTAAGGACAGGGACCCCATCTCCCCTGGGGACAGGCCCCACTTCTCCCCAGAGGACAGGGACCCCATTTCCCTTGGGGACAAGGACCCCTTCTCACCTGAGGACAAGGACCCCATCTCCCCTAAGGTCAGGGACCCCATCTCTCCCCTGGGGACAGGGACCACATTTCCCCTGGGGACAGGGCCCACTTCTCCCCAGAGGACAGGGACCCATTTCCCTTAGGGACAGGGACTCCTACTTACGTGGGGACAGGGACCCCATCTCCCCTAAGGACAAGGACCCAATCTCTCCTGGGGACAGGGCCCACTTCTCCCCAGAGGACAGGGTCCCAATTTCCCTTTCCCTTCTTCCTATTTGTCTCAAAGGTGTAACATCATAGGTCTGTTTATACCTCTGATATCTCACCAAAGTCCCCCAACAGGACTCCTAAATTTTTTTTAAAAATAATAAAAAAAACTGCTGATACCAGTGGTGGAACTACAGGGCTCACAAAAGTCGTACCTGTGACCTAGCCGTGGAGTTCCACCACCGGACACGGAGGGAAGGGCCTCGGCTGGGGTTCAGGGGGGCCCTTCATGGTTTCTTGCACCGGGAGCCTGAAGGTTCTAGTTACACCACTGCTACCCACTACTCCACTGTGCCGCCCATGAGGTGGATGGAGGAATACCCCTGCCTCGGATAGTGGTACCTGTAGTCATATAGTAGTAGCTGGATGAATGTAGTGATATACTGTATTAGTGGGATGATGATAATTTATTATTATTATTATTATAATTCAAGGTATTCCCGCAGCAATCGGTTCATCCAGATAGATGCATTTATTGAGTCCCAGCACAGAACAAAGTTCACAAGATACTTGCAACAGATGACAAAATCCAACGGAGTAAATATTACAGTGAACTGTTGCCTTCAGAGTCCCATTCGTCCTAGCATATATTAGCAAGCATAGAGACACTACAATCCAGCATATGTCCCATTTATAATATGCACCTATATAGCTTCCATCCATGCAATGATGTGTATTATAATTGTAGCGGCCATAACCTCAAGGGGTGGCCTTGACTTTCTGGGCTTACCAATTACCTCCTCGTGGGTTGTCGGTTGTTGTCTAGGGGTTCCCAGGGTTAGTACCCAGTAACTTCAGATGCTGACACATATAAGTCCTTTTCAGGGTTTTTATTTTGCAGGGGTAACATCCAACAATAACACAGTCTCTGATGGGAATAAAGGGCACGGGTGACAAACTCAGGCACTTTGAACTGCTGACATCCACTGAATGTCTCTAATTAACCCAGAGAGTAGCCACTCGCAGTTGGGTGCTTCACTGCTGGATAAACCTCTAGCCAGAGATCTAGCAGCCAACATGTGATCCGGAAACTTTGCAAAGTCTCTGCCACAGACTAAATTGTAACTGAAGATATGTAGGAACCTTTCTCACAGTACCTGGATCTCTCAGCCTTCTTGGCGATGCTGTGTGAAATGTGGATTCTTTAGTGTCCATACATCTCAGCTCCCAGGCTCTTACCGAGCAGCCAGCTTGTTGGCCCTCCTCCAAAGAGTCCTCCCCTGGTCACTTGTATGAGTTGCCGTGTCCCTCCAATACCGAGAGCACACCGGGACACCTTTAAATCCTCCTTCAGTTACTGGGCCTCAAACTAGTCAGTTCCGAGACTCGGGAACAGACGGATCCCTTCCCCAGACCATGAGGGCCTCTGGGGCTGGTTAAGATGACCATGCTCACAGGGATGGCAGACACTCCTGGGTCCGGGACCCCTCACGGGATTGGTCCGGACCAGAACCAGGAATCAAAGAGCAAGCCGAAACCTAAACACGTGACTTCAGCATCTTAAATACCCCTTCCCAGCGGGGCCAGACGCGCCCACTGATTGGCTCTGAGAAAGATTGGTACCTAACACGTCCAACCAGGCCTGGTTCTCGGCCTGTCATGGGTGCCTCCCTGCACCTATGACCAGGCGGAACCTTAGTACAGCCCAGCCAGACTAATGCCAAAGTAAATCCTGTACAATTAACCCCCAGAACTCCATTACAGTTCTGAGAAAAACTAAATTTGCACTGATAGCACACACTTAGTAAAGTGTGACTGCTACATGATCTAGACCTGTGCTCTCATCTTGAAGAACAAAGAATTATTATTATTATACAGGATTTATATAGCGCCAACAGTTTACGCAGCGCTTTACAATATAAAAAGGAGACAATACAGTTATAATACAATAAAATAAAGGAGGATTAAGAGGGCCCTGCTCAGAAGAGCATACAATCCAACATGTAAGAAAGAATGAATGCCAGCTCAAATCTTCCCCTAAAATACTAGTCAGACACTGGGGGGGGGGGGGGGGTTCTGCATGGTCAACCCAATATATTTTTGATCTTATTGTTAATAAAGGTGTAATTACTGGCAATAACCACACATTAGTATTTACTAAGTAACAGGTTTACATTTCCCATGAATACTATTTCCTTTCGAGTCTGATCAGTAAAATTAAAAAAAATGTAATCCCCTTTAGGTAACTGCTTTGGCCCTTTTGATATGTAAAAATGCAACTTGTCTGCCAGCTCCCAAGCAATCACTGTCTGCGCGTTCCTGTGGGTCACGAGCGGCCCCTCCTCATTCATCAAACAAGTGTAAAAAATAAATAAAAACACACATTTTTGACAATTTCTGTATTAAATAATAAAAAAAAAATGTCCTCCAGTGTAGATTCATCCTCACGCACGCCGCCCGTTGCCACTGCAGACCAGACAAAAGGAAAACCTCCAGCCCAAATGAAGGCTCCTTCCGCCTGCCGGTGTCCTGCCGAGAAAGTTCCCCCACCGGATTAGGACCCCCCTCTCCTGTGCAGGCGCAGCGCTTGCTCAGTACGAAGGACTAGGCATCTTCCGAAAATTGCCGAAGCTAAACAGCTGCGAGTGAAGTGTACACCGCGCACACGCAGTTAACATGTCGGTGTACGAGAGACGATGCCGCGCGCTCCCGATGCTCGCGCTACTCTGCAAGGCACGCGTCTAAGGGGCGGATCTGTAACCAAGGGCGATATTTGATATTATTATTACTGTAACCAAGGGCCAGATTTTTAAGTATTAATACTGTAACTGACAGATTTGTAATTATTAATAATGTAACCAAGGGCCACATTTTTTATTAATACATTGATTATTAATGTTCTAGTAACTTAAATAGATCATGCAAACCCGCCCATCAATATTGCAAAACTCGCATTTCTTTTATTTAAACATGCCTTTGCCCCTTGCTTAGAGTAATAATAGACTCGCCCCTTAGTTAGACTCCCCTTGCAGAGTAGCGCGAGCATCGGGAGCGTGCGGCATCGTCTCGTACACCGACTGCGCCTGCGCGGTGTACACTTCACTCCCACTTGCTTACCTTCAGCAATTTTCGGAAGATCACTAGTCCTTCGTACTGCACAAGCGATGCGCCTGCGCAGTACAGAGGGGTCCTTAACAGCCGAGGGGAACCATCTCGGCAGAACACCGGCTCTGCCATCTGACGGCTCTTAGATAGCTAAGGGGTGGGGTGTGCCCCTTGTGATGTCATTGGCCGGGGCATGCTGGGTCGGTGATGTCGCAAGGGGGGAGGTGATATCACCGGGTGGCCCGCCCCTTAGTTATTGAAGAGCTGTCCCTGTTTTTTCCATTAATGGTGAATGTTGTATCGCTAATACATGTACACATCAATATTCAAATGGAACCGTGCAAAAGTTCAAGTATAAAAGGACAAATGTGATAAAGTCAAATGAGTAAACTGAATCTGTCATAGATGGCCCATATGTCATTCACAAAAAGATGGTAGGAACAAGGACGTATTGTATTACACTGTCCAACCAGGAAAACATCAAGATGGTACTTGGTCAATGGAAGGAAGAGGTATATATACTTCTTACCAGAACTGGTGGACTGTTTTTTCATTGCCAGCAATCTTTTCACAAGTCACATCCAAATCGCATCTGTATCATGCAGGTGAAGGTTTACATTTAGGTGTATGGACCTCAAGTTGCTTGAAATTCAGACCAAAGTAGTGCACAAACTAATTAAAGGCGTCACACAGATATGAATAATTAAAGGTGTCACACAGATATGAATAATTATCATAGGGAAACATGGGGTACGACTTGTCATGTGCCTTTGGGATCCAAAGTTGCATGACAAAGTGCACAAGTGTGAACGCACAACTGAAAAAAATAAGAACACATAGCTAAAAAAAAAAACTGCTGGAAAATATATTAAAGTTAATTAAATCTAATTAATAACACGGAATGTAACATTTAATTAGTTCTTCAAACATATCTTACCCCGCCCTTTCTAAACACAATAAAATGAATATAACTTAAGCATTGTTTATGGCCGAAACTACAGGGAGCATGCCAAAAGGAAGAGCAAGGGGCTTAGGCAGATAGCGGGACTCCATATCATCTGGAAATGACCTTTAATTGTTTCTGTGCCAAGAATGTAAATATTAAAACTCAGCTCAATAAACGCTCAGCATCCAGCTTTATTTCTACACAAGCAGAAAAAATAATGATGGTAATAGATTGAGGTCATCTACTCATAAAAAAGAGGGGGAAAAAGCTGAAACGATTATTTATTTTTTAATAAATTGCAAGAGAGAAATCAAACACTTTATTATCAGGAATTTTCATGAAATTGTAAAACCCAGCCACGGATCAGCCTCTAATGATATTCATATCACACACGAGGAAAAAAACATTTTATCACCATAAAAATAGACCTCAGATAGGTTATCCGTTTTATAGCGTCACAGATTATTTTGTCAGAACATCTCAGCACTGTGGGCCTGTGCATTTATTACCAGCATTACTGGCTGGAGAGAACACATTACGGCATTTACAGAGGACTTGTCTTTCACCCCGGTGGGATTCTGTACATGCTTCCCTGTCAGAATCAGCTTGTTTGGAAGCAAGAGTCACTGATGCACTTAATTAATTTGTACCACACTGAACTATCATTCTGTTTACTGCAGGTACACAGTGAAGAATGCATTGTAAAGGCTGGGTGGGCATACTGCCTGTGCACTCTGTACTGATACACAACATGTCCTGTCCCAAAAAGTGAGGCGGTGGTCAGAATTCAATGTAGGGAAGGTTCCACCTAAAGCTGATCTTCTGGGCACTTCTTCATAAAGACCAAACCCAATACACAACATGAAGCACAACATGTTCCAAACGGTGAAAGAGACACAGTGGGTCAGAGTTCAAGATAGAGAAGAATCCACCCAAAGATGATCTTCTGGGCACTTCTTCATAAAGACCAAACCCAATACATGACACGAAGTACATGTCCCAAAAGGTGAAAGAGACACAGTGGGTCAGAGTTCAAGATAGAGAAGGATCCACCTAAAGCTGATCTTCTGGGAACTTATTCATAAAGACCAAACCCAATACATAACACGAAGTACATGTCCCAAAAGGTGAAAGAGACACAGTGGGTCAGAGTTCAAGATAGAGAAGGATCCACCCAAAGCTGATCTTCTGGGCACTTCTTCATAAAGACCAAACCCAATACATAACATGAAGTACAACATGTCCCAAAAGATGAAAGAGACACAGTGGGTCAGAGTTCAAGATAGAGAAGGATCCACCCAAAGCTGATCTTCTGGGCACTTCTTCATAAAGACCAAACCCAATACATAACATGAAGTACAACATGTCCCAAAAGGTGAAAGAGACACAGTGGGTCAGAGTTCCAAATAGAGAAGCATCCACCCAAAGCTGATCTTCTGGGCACTTCCTTATAAAGACAAAACCCAATACATAACATGAAGTACAACATGTCCCAAAAGGTGAAAGAGACACAGTGGGTCAGAGTTCAAGATAGAGAAGGATCCACCCAAAGCTGACCATCTGGGCATTTCTCTATAAAGACCAAACTGAATGCACAACATAAAGCACAACATGTCCCAAAAAGTGAAAGAGACACAGTGGGTCAGAGTTCCAGTTAGAGAAGGATCCACCCAAAGCTCATCTTCTGGACACTTCTTCATAAAGACCAAACCCAGTAGAGTGAAAAAAAACACAGTGGTCAGAGGTCAAGCCATTTAAAGTACAACCATCATTAAAGTGTATATAAAGCCAAAACCACAAATGTAATATATTACAGCTTACTGGTCCTTGTATTTTTTTTTTTGGTTTGTTCTTTTTAGGTTAAGGGGTTAAAAGTTAAGGTTAGGTTAGGGTTAGGATTAGGGGTTACTCTTTTATTTTATGTCTTATTTATTTTTATTTTTTTGGTAAGGTTAGGGTAATACTACTACTACTAATAATAATAATACTAATAAATTGATAAATAAATGTAAAATAAATACACAAATAAATAAAAATAATCATAAATAAATGAATATAATAAATAAATACACTGTAATAATAAATAAATAAATAAATATATAACCCCTAAACTTAACCCCTAACCTTACAAAAAATAATATTAATAATAATAATAATAATAAAATAATAATAAATAAATACCCTATCACTAAATAAATTATTTATTATTATTAATAATAACAATAATAAATGATTATTATTTATAGTATTATGATTATTATAATTTTTTGCAATTGGGTTGAAAATCGTGCAAAAATGCACAATAAAACGCATGAAAGCACACAAAAACACGCAAATCGTGTGTTTTTTTTCATTTCTATGGGAATAAAATGTGACAAAAATGTGCAAATCTGCCCAATTTTAGCTACAAAAAAAAAGCTTCAGAAATGTTTTGAGCTTCAGGCGCTTGGCTTCAGGCGACTTGGAGTGGAGAAGTGAACCATCTCCATAGAGAATAATTGATTTTTTTTCTCCTCCGGCATTTTGGAGCTTCAAGCTACAAAACACAGAGGTGTGAATGGGGCTTAATTGTATCTATGGAGGGGGCCATGGTTGTGACCCTACTAGCAGGGCCGTCTTTAATATTGATTGGACCCTGGGCAAAAATTTTCTTGGGTCCCCCATGCAGTTTCGCTCTCCACCTGCTCTGAGACATACAATAAATAGCAGCAGCTTCAGTTTACTGAATCAGATCAGGCAGCTATTGTGATTGGTTGCCAGAGGTTACAGTCTATCATTACCACTCACTGACTGGTTGCTAGAGGTTACAGAACACATTACTGCTCACTAATTAGTTGCTAGAGGTTATAGCACATGATTTCTGCTTGTTGATTGGCTGCTAGAGATTACTGTGGATATGACCTCAGGGGGGCATGATATACATATCAATGCCGCTGGCCGCCGCTATTTACATATGAATGCCACCACTATTTACATATCAATGCCGGTAATTTACATGTAAACACAGGGTCTGCAGGTGAGTCATCTGTACACAACAATAAGGCAAAGCTGGACAGCATTAGTAGCAGCACTTCACATTGAGATATTGGGACACAGCACAGGACTAAAACCTCAAGGGACAAGGGAATTTAAACCAGGATAGTTGGCAAGTATGACGGGGGCCCAGGGCAGCTGGCCCTTTTGCCCTGCCTTAAAAACGGCCCTGCCTACTAGGCTGCTTTCCTGTTACAGACTACAAACATGCCTGTACCTCTTCATCTCCAAGGGGGCAGAGCAATTAGTATATTACAGAAGATAGCTAAGAAGGAAGATATTCTTTGGTGCAGCTCACAGGAAGTAACAAGAACATGGCATTTCTGGCAAGATCAACGGTATTTTCCAATTGGAAAATGATTTGAAGGACTGTAATCTTTTGCATTCTTTGTTCTTGGATTTAGTTATCCTTAACGACTTGACCTCCAGAATATTTAACGCCCTTAATGACCTGGCCGTTTTTTGTGATACAGTACTGCGTTACTTTAACTGACAATTGCGCGGCCATGGAATGCTGTACCCAAACAAAATATGTGTCCTTTTTTTCCCCCACAAATAGAGCTTTCTTTTGGTGGTATTTGATCATCTCTGTGGTTTTTATTTTTGTGCTATAAAACATTACAAAAAAACATTTTGAAAAAAACAACATTTTTTACTTTCTGCTATTAAACATACCCAATTAAATTTTTTACAAAAAATCTAATTTCTTCATCAATTTAGGCCAACATGTATCCTGCTACATGTTTTTGCTAAACAAAATCCCAATAAATGTATATTGATTGGTTTTTGCAAAAGTTATAGCGTCTACAAATTATGAAATATATTTATGGAATTTTTATTTATTTTTTACTAGTAATGGCAGCAATCAGCGACTTATAGCGGGACTGTGACATTGCAGCGGATAAATCGGACACCCAACTGACATTTTTTGAGGACCAGTGACACTAATACAGTGATCAGTGCTAAAAACATACACTGTCACTGTACTAATGACACTGGTGGCTGGGAAGGGGTTAACATCAGGGGCGATCAAAGGTTAACTGTGTACCTAACAATGTGTTTTCTCACTGTGGGAGGTGCTTTTACTATGGGAAGGCATTGTTCCTGCTCTGCCCTGACCTGTGGAGAGGTGAAAGGGACACAGAAGGAGGACACAGCACACTGATGATGTGGAGAAGTAATATGATGGTGGATAGAGGAGGAGGCTACTATGAGGGGGTGAGGAGGACACTATCATGTCCGCAGCCTCTGTCCACCTCCTGTAGTATGTCCGCAGCCTCTGTCCACCTCCTGTAGTATGTCCGCAGCCTCTGTCCACCTCCTGTAGTATGTCCGCAGCCTCTGTGCACCTCCTGTAGTATGTCTGCAGCCTCTGTCCACCTCCTGTAGTATGTCCGCAGCCTCTGCCCACCTCCTGTAGTATGTCCGCAGCCTCTGTCCACCTCCTGTAGCATGTCCGCAGCCTCTGTGCAGCTCCTGTAGTATGTCCGCAGCCTCTGCCCACCTCCTGTAGTATGTCTGCAGCCTCTGACCACCTCCTGTAGTATGTCCGCAGCCTCTGTCCACTTCCTGTAGCATGACTGCAGCCTCTGCCCACCTCCTGTAGTATGTCTGCAGCCTCTGTCCACCTCCTGTATCATGCCCGCTGCCTCTGTCCACCTCCTGTATTATGTCCGCAGCCTCTGTCCCCCTTTGTAGCATATCCATAGCCTCTGTCCACCTCCTGTATCATGTCCGCAGCCTCTGTCCACCTCCTGTATCATGTTTGAGCTTCTTTTATCGTGTCTGCAGTCTCTGAGGGGATCCTAGAAAGGAGTCAAGAGTGGGAGCGCCGCCGGGATAGGGGTTATGGGAAGAGACAGACATGTGTGGACTGTGGAGAGGAGACTATAGATAAAACCAGAGCTGCCAAGCTGGAGCCGTCTGACTGAGCCCTGCACGGTGCACCTGAGAGGAGGTCAGTGACAGCGCCACCAGGCCAGTGAGAGGGGGGGTCACTGATGTAAGGGGCACTGATATAAAGGCTCCCCCTATATTAGTAATCCCCCTTACCTTAGTGTATTCACTCTGAGAAAGGTGGTCTCTGGTCACTATCCTGCAGACTCTGATGTAAGGGAGAACTCTGTGCTGGCTGGGTTATAGTATCCTGATCTTCATGTAAATTGAACAATATATTTTTTTACTTTTGTTTAACTTAAACACATTGCTAATAGCACTAGCTATGTGTTTATAGTTCAAATGTTGATATTTGTACTGTTTAGTACTGAAAACAGTAATTTTAGGTACTTTTTTGCAGTGTCAGTAAAGAATGTGGATCTGTCAGTAAATTTCATGATTTTTACCAATAAAAAAATTGGTGCCGTTTGGAAATTTTGGCATTCTGCCCATAAATTTCACTTCGGGGGATGGCAACACTGCTTGGGGTAAAAAGAGCTGTTATTAGCTCTCGTTCTGCTCTGAACTGTTTAGGGAGGCACTGGTTGGTGGAAGGAAGCACCTAATTGGGGTGCCAAGCGGTTCCATCACCACATCTTTTAACCACTTCCCGACCGGCGCACACAGATGTACGTCGACAGAATGGCACGGACAGGCAGGAGGGCGTATATATAAGTCCCTCCTTAATGCCTGTCCGTGCCATCGGGAGCGCTCCCGCGCCGGTCGGGACCCCCGTGAGTCCGGTCGCGGTCCCCGCGGACTCGATCGCCGCGGGGACACCCGCGATCGTCTCACGGGAAGGCTGAACGGGGAGATGCCGAGATAAACAGCATCTCCCCGTTCTGCCTAGCAACTAGTGACACCAATCTCTGCGCCCTGTGATTGGAGCAGAGATCAGCATTCACTAGCTGACAGCCACGTCCCCCCACAGTAAGAAACACACCCCTAGGCCTACTTAACCCCTACACTGCCCCCTTGTGGTTAACCCCTTCACTGCCAGTGTCATTTATACAGGAATCAATGCATTTAAATAGCATTGATTGCTGTATAAATGACAATGGTCCCAAAAATGTGCCAAAAATGTCCGATGTGTCCGCCATAATGTCGCAGTCACAATAAAAATCGCTATTCGCCGCCATTACTAATAAAAAAAAAAATATTAATAAAAATGCTATAAAACTATCCCCTATCTTGTAAACGCTATAGCTTCTGCGCAAACCAATCAATAATCGCTTATTGCGATTTTTTTTTACCAAAAATATGTAGAACAATACGTATCGGCCTAAACTGAGGAAAAAATTTTTTTTTTATATATTTTTGGGGTATATTTATTATAGCAAAAAATAAAAAATAATGCGTTTTTTTTCAAAATTGTCGCTTATTTTTGTTTATAGCGCAAAAAATAAAAACGCAGGGGCGATCAAATACCACCAAAAGAAAGCTCTATTTGTGGGAAAAAAAGGACGCCAATTTTGTTTGGGAGCCACGTCGCACGACCGCGCAATTGTTAGTTAAAGCGACGCAGTGCCGAATCGCAAAAAGGGGCCTGGTCCTTTGGCTGCAAATTGGTCCGGTCTGAAAGTGGTTAAGAGAGACACTAATCTTGCAAGGTGCTTCAATGGGAAGCATATAGTATAGTAGTTACATAGTTACAAGGAGGAGTATATGAAGGGCACAGAGGTACCCACATACAGTAAAAAAACGATTTAAAAATTTAGTTTTCTTCAAAATGGAAAAACAACTGATGGCAGAGAAAAAACAAAGACCAGATCCGCAATAAGAAATTATTAGCCTGTGTTATTATGAAGACTTGAAAAAAAAAACATTCTTCTTTAGTTTTTATTTTACGTACAATTAAATCCTTAATGAAAAAAAAGCTTTTGATCAAACAATATTGCAGACTCTTTTTACTGTTACCATGTTGCTTGCTAGTTTTGAGAGGCTTTTAAGCTCATGTATTTGTACAAATTAAATGTCATCCTATATTAAAGTAATTAAATTGTCCGAACTGTAAACCCATGGTTGATGAGCTAATGTCTTTATATGGAATGGAAAATTACATTTGAACTGATTAACCCTTAAAATGGAAAAAAATAAGAAAAAAAATATATTAAATTATACTGTGTATGTGTGTGTATATATATATATATATATTATATATATACATATATATATGTAGCACTGGTATTTTTGCCTGCTAATGTAAAGCAATGTTAATCTATAGCAATGTTATAGCTTAGTATTTGGCGCCATCTAGCGGCCAATACAAGAAATGGACTCTTAGGATTTTCCTTTTCCATAGCATTAGAAAGATAACAGGAAAGTGACTGTTCTGTTTACATTTTAACTGTGACCTACCTACCCAGAATGCCAGGTGACCTACCCATAATCACCCTATACTGAACTGCATGCTGGGTAGGCTATAAAAGAGTCCGTGCGGGCATTTTCTTTCTCTTCTGGACACATGGCCTGCCTACAAGGGCCTGTGAGGAGGTTTCCAGAGAACTGCGGCCTGTTCGGTGCAGAGTAACATTTAAAGCCAGAGGAGGACTTCACACCACAGCGTGCTGGGACAGCAGTGTGGTCGGATCTGGAAGGATCCAGAGGCATCGTGACGGAGGTAACTGAGAGCGCCTGGTGACCTTGTGAAGCGGAACAGCATGACGGCGTGGGCGCAGCTAATAGACTGAAACCATATTTACCATTCTCATTACTGCATTCACCAGAGTGTGCTGGAAGTGGGAAGGTGCCCAGAGCAAGGCGTAGTCACTCTGAGCACCAGTCCCAATTGGAGCCACATTCTCAGAGGTTATCTAAGACAACTGTACAGGAACAATCTGTTGTCTATACCTACTGTACTGTTACATTATGTTGATGTGACAGTGCAAATGTTGTAATTACTATTTTACACTATTCAATACAAGTTCCAGTAAAAATGTGTTTTTGGTTAAAGCGGTATTCCACCCTAAAGTGGAACTTCCGCTCATCGGAACCCTCCCCCCCTCCAGTGTCACATTTGGCACCTTTCAGGGGGGAGGGGGTGCAGATACCTGTCTAAGACAGGTATTTACACCCACTTCCAGGCATAAACTCCCTGCTGCTGCCCGTGCCATTCTCGGTGAGGGAATCAGGATGTGAAGCGTCGCGGCTTACCTTCCCGGTTCCCTACTGCGCATGCGCGAGTCGCACAGCGCAATGAGAATCGTCCGCGCTGTCTGCTGGGACCCGTGTGTGTCCCGGAAGACAGCGTGCCGGGACAGGAAGTGGCATAGACTCACGGGAGTCTATGCCACTTCCTGTCCCGGCGCGCTGTCTTCCGGGACACACACGGGTCCCAGCAGACAGCGCGGACGATTCTCATTGCGCTGCGCGACTCGCGCATGCGCAGTAGGGAACCGGGAAGTGAATAAGCGACTCTTCACTTCCTAATTCCCTCACCGAGAATGGCACGGGCAGCAGCAGAGAGCCGAGCGATTGATCAGCCTCTGCTGCCGACATCGCTGGAACCTGTGACAGGTAAGTGTCCATTTATTAAAAGTCAGCAGCTGCAGTATTTGTAACTGCTGGCTTTTAAAAAAATAATTCAGGTACAGTCCCTCTTTAAGGCCCCTTTCACACTGGGGCGGTGAGCCGCGGTGACGGTAAAGCAGCGCTATATTTAGCGCTGCTTTACCGTCGTTTTCACCGCGGTTTTCGGCCGCTCGCGGTGCGGTTTTACCCCCCGCGAGCGGCGCTTTGCGGTGGTATTGCCGCGGTTTCACCGCGGTGTCCCGTTGTAATCAATGGGAAGGAGCGGTATAGGAGCGGTGAACACACCGCTCCTATCCCGCTCCAAAGATGCTGCTAGCAGGACTTTTTTTGTCATCCTGCTAGTGCACCGCTCCAGTGTGAAAGCCCGCCGGCTTTCACACTGGAGTGAATGGGGCAGGATTTTTTCATGCGGTGAACAGGCGCTATTTTTAGCGCTGCACCGCATGAAAAACGCCCCGGTGTGAAAGGGGCCTAAGTACAATTGGTGTGGAGTGTTGTTCCTTTTCCAGCAGGTGGAGCCTTGGATACCCAAGTAATAGCAAAGGTATATTGTTATTATATTGCATATATAAATATTTTTTTTCCATGAGTACTGGTTTAGAATTATTACTGTAAATCTGATATGGCACTTACATGTCTGCTATTCCACATTTTCTGTATGCCAGAAAACAGCTATTTAAATAAAATCAGATACACAGTAAGATGCCCAAAGTATGCAAAATAAGTTGTTATAAAAAAAAGTAAAAAAATAATAATAATATTAGCATTGATATGATAATTCTCTTTAAATTGAAGACAATCATACAATGGAAAAAACTAAATATAAAACATGTATAGTATCTATTTAATGAAGATCTATGTTCACAGCATTTACTTTCATTTTATAACATCAGCATTGTATTTGCAATACAAATAATAGCGATATATTTGACAATCCAATATGACTTGAAAGATCTCCTTTCTCACTCTCAGTTCTAATTGTCTGCTGGCCGTCTCTTTCCACAACTTCCTGGATTCCCTGCATGCTTTGCAGCTTCTCCTTCATTTCTAAAGGACTACATATTCCATGGTACCTTCCTGCCCGCAAGCAGTGATTCCTGTACTGACTCCGCCTCCTGAAACTCCTCCTCTCAGCACCTCTGTAGTACAGAAGGCAGGCTCTGTGTAATGTGTGACACAGCAGTGCTACTCACAGGACATAGTGGCCACGTGTCACAGAATTCAAGAAAATAAATGCGTGGAATTTCTTCACAAAGTATTGTAAGTTTATAAAGTAGGAGTTGGCTAGATACATTGTGGAAATTAATATATTATTTTATATTTTCACCATAGATACACTTTAAAGGAAAGCTGTTAACTACCAAAAATCTTGAAAGCATTGCTGCTGGAATAGCAGAATATTTACCTTTCTGGCTAGCTTAAAGTTCAAATTTGGCTGTCGTCAATCCAACTCCAGTAAAGTCTTCAGCATTCTATCCTATTGGGAAAGTCAAATGCCTGCTATCTCTTCTGCATGCTTATAAAATGATTGTTTAAATCTGTTTTCCCACTATTTATTTACAATCTTTGCTTTACAAAATAAATGTTTAATACATGCCAATAAATTCCTTAGACAATATGGATTAGCTAAAGAGATAGCGTGGCTGCCATTGCATGTTTTGAGACTGTTTGATTGGAACTCTTGTCTAAACCGTCCAATAAAAGAGGAATAACTGTGGTGGGTGAATTTCAGCTTGAGCTACTTAAGTTCTGTAAATTGATATTTCAACAGGGAGAGCCTGGAAAATATTAAAAGAAAAGTGTACCTGCTTGCGAAAAAGAAAAATGCAAAATGGTAATATGCATGGTTTTAGATTTAATTCAAAAGTTGTTGAATTGTTCCTTTAAATCTGAATCATTTAATCAATATATAAATGCCAGGAACCATAAACCAGAAGGAGACATAAAGTGCAGTTAAAATCACACCTTTAATGAAATATAGTCAAAAACAGAAGCCAGGGTTTGGATGTCAGAGTGGGTATTTAAACAAGCCAGGGTCTGGAAACCAGAAGTCAGCATAGTCAGGAGCAAAAAGCAGGAGCAGGAGTCGGAAGGGAAGTCAGCTGGGACAAGTTATACACGAGCACAGGAAGGAACGAACTTAGAGATCATAGACCATGCAAGGGCAAGGAGAAAATAGCAAAAAGGGGGTGGCTGTAGAATGGATGAGTTAATGGTAACCAGGTCAGTCACTTTGGTAGCAACGAGTGGCTGGTAATTAACCGACAGCTGAGCAGCTTCTGAGCACTGAAAGAAAAGATTTGCTAATTAAGTAGCAGTAGCCCAGCCCTGACAATAAACAATATGCAATCAGCAAAATAGTCTAAAAATCATAGTCTGTAAAGTCCACCAAACTTAATCAAGTGACACTCAAAATCTTGTGTGAATCTCTTTGCGAGTTCCACCAAGAATCAGCCTCTTACCAGAAGGAAAGACCCCAAAATATAGGAGGTCTTACAACGCTCTTAGATGCCTAAGGATCTTTGTAGCAATACAGCACTGTGATCAGGAACCACAAGCTACACCAGCAGGGATCAGCTATAACCAGCACCTCTGCTCACCATGTATCAAAATTCCAACAAGAAACAAGTAACAACTACTCCATAGTGTAAAACTGCTTTGGTTGTTTTATTTAATTGATAGAAAAGTACTCAACCGCCATTTGGTCCTGTGGCATGATGACGTCAGCACAAGCTCTATCCCTATGCATTTCATCGTAGGAGATGTTCTCAAGGGGCCAGCTCCTTGAGAATGTCTCCTATGATGAGTGATGCTGTACACACGCATACATTTATTATTCCGTTTCACACCAAGCACAGTTTTTCTAGTTTCAATTCATTATCGTTTTAGATTTACTGGATTCAAATATACATTTACTTTAAATATTTAGTTTTTAGTACTGACAGCAATTAATAATATATAATTAAAAATTAGGTATAAACCCTATACATTCCCTAAAAAACTGTCATGGGGAATGGGGAATCTGCTAGCAAGCCAATATGAAAAAGGTAGAGGGGGGTCTTTCTATATTATATATTGTTTACATAACCTAACATAAAATGCAGGACTGCCATGATCCTGATACTAGACACATAATAAGACATTGTATGAGGTTAGCAAGATATACAAGGTTCAAGCAAATTGATCTGGTGTTGTCTGCACGATCGACATTTCGCCAAGAGAACTGGCTTCTTCAGGACCCCGACACCAAATGGATTTATATGTTAACCAGTCAGACTAAGTAATCAGCAGACCAACCACAACGCTTGGGGTGGGCATAGGCGCCCACTCGGAGGGGACAGGAGAACAGCACAAGCTGTAGAAAAATAAGTGGTAGTCTAGATTGCAAACATAGCATTTAGACCAGGTGATGACAGGCCAGGTAACAGGGGACCAAGGGCGACATGATGTGTAAAATCCAGGAAATCCCAATGGTATCAACTGTGAAGGGCTTCAATGTATAGGTACACAATATTGGGGAGTAAACGATCCACCATAGGTCACCATTTGGTCAGTACATAGCCCATCACATCAGATCAGCCAACACGTGTGCCTGTCGCCAATAAACACCGCTCACGCCACTTGTTTTCCTTTCCCCTCCGAGTGTGCGCCTATGCCTGCCCCAGGCATTGTGGTTGGTCTGATGATTACTTGGTCTGACTTTGTTAACATATAAATCCATTTGGTGTCTGGGTCCCGAAGAAGCCCACTACCATGCAGACAACACCAGATCAATTTGCTTGAATCCTGTATATCTTACTAACTACATACAACGTCTTATTATGTGTATTGTCTAGTCCCACCTCTTGTCGGGTGAGGACTCTAGTTTTTTTGGTGTTTTTGTAACATTTTAACCACTTCAGCCCCGGAAGGATTTGCCCCCTTCCTGACCAGAGCACTTTTTGCGATTCAGCACTGTGTAGCTTTAACTGACAATTGCGCAAACGTGCGACGTTGTACCCAAACAAAATTTACGTCCTTCTTTCCCCACAAATAGAGCTTTCTTTTGGTGGTATTTGATCGCTCTGCGGTTTTTATTTTTTGCGCTATAAACAAAAAAAGAGCGAAATTAAAAAAAAAAAAAACAATATTTTTTACTTTTTGCTATAATAAATATCCCCAAAAATATATATTAAAAAAACGATTTATTTTCCTCAGTTTAGGCCGATATGTATTCTTCTACTTATTTTTGGTAAAAAAAAAAAAAAAAAAATCGCAATAAGCGTATATTGATTGGTTTGCGCAAAATTTATAGCGTTTACAAAATAGGGGATAGTTTTATGGCATTTTTATTATTAATTTTTTTTTATTAGTAATGGCGGCCATCTGTGATTTTTATCATGACAGCGACATTATGGCGGACACATCTGACACTATTTTGGGATCATTGTCATTTATACAGCGATTAGTGCTATAAAAATGCATTGATTACTGTGTAAAGGACACTGGCAGGGAATGGGGTTAACCTCTAGGGGCGATGAAGGGGTTAAGCGTGTCCTAGGGAGTGATTCTAACTGTGTGGGGGATGGGCTTCAACACACATGACAGCACAGTGGTGTAGTGGTTAGCACTTTCACCTAGCAGCAATAGGGTCGCTGGTTCAAATCCCGACCATGACACCATCTGCCTGGAGTTTGCATGTTCTCCCTGTGCCTGTGTGGGTTTCCTCTGGGTACTCCGGTTTCCTCCCACACTCCAAAGACATGCTGGTAGGTTAATTAAATCCTGTTGTAAAAAGTGGCCAAATATGTGTACCGTATATACTCAAGTATAAGCTGAGTTTTTCAGCACATTTTTTGTGTGCTGAAAGTGCCCCCCTCGGCTTATACTCGAGTCAGGCGCTTTTCTGCAGCAAAAAATGAAATTTTCTGACCCGACTTTGCGGCCCCCGTATCTCGGGGCCACTTGGTGCTAGGAAAATTTGGTGTGCAAACCCAGTGGAACCAACACTACAGCATATCCAAATTTGGGGTTCCTAGCACCAAGTGGCCCAGAGATACAGGGCCCCAAAGTCGGTCAACTGTGTCCATCTGCAGCAATATCATTTCGGGACCCTTTGGGTCCAGGGACCCCAAATTGCTGCAGCAAATTTGGCTGCAGCTAGGGGGCATCTACGAACCCTTAACTACCAAGTTTGAAGTTCAGGGGACCTATGGCTGCAAATGGGCACAGTGAGGCATGCAAATGGGCACAGTGAGGCTGCATATGGGCATTGTTGACCCTCTTTTCCACTTACAGTAGCTGCGCATTTCTCACCCTAGGCTTATACTCGAGTCAATAAGCTTTCCCAGTTTTTCGTGGTAAAATTAGGTGCCTTGGCCTATATTCGGGTCGGCTTATACTCGACAATATACGGTATGTTGTATGTGTTTGTAAGTGCGTCGGGACCCCATGGGGCAAAAGGACCGCACTATACCGCAGATGGACACCAGCGGCAAAAAGCGCCCTGAGGCGATTCAGTTCGCATATGTAGCGCTATACAAGTCACTCATTCAGCGATCACTTCTCTCAATGACAGAGAGCAGTGCTCTGTCATTACACAAAGGCATCTCTCCGTGACATGATTGCGTGCACCCGGCCAACATCAAGTCCGCGGGGCCCACGGTCCGCGGAGTGACGCTTCTTCAAGGGGACGTACCTGTACGCCCTTTTGCCCACCCGTGCCATTCTGCCGACGTATATCGTCGTGCAGCAGCCGGGAAACGGTTAAACATGTCTACACTTTATGCCCGTTACAGTCTGCCTTTGTACGGTTCAGGGGGTTTTTACCCTGGTACTAATATAATTTTTGTCTAGATTATTTGGATGAGGCCTAAGTCATAGTATATTTATAAAAACAAAACAAAAGAAAAACAAAGTTTACAATGAAAAGAGGAAATTTTTTGGGACTTTATATGAGATCCTGACCATCCGGTGCATTGATCTCCATCCCTATTTATATGGAAAGAGGGGGACACTTGGGACTTTGTGTGAAACACAACACTAGGGCATAGTTGAGTCATAGATAAACATCATTATTGACAGTATAGATATTTATTGATAGCCCATGGGAGCATAGTGCAATCAATGATACAGACATTGTGGTCAGTAATTATAGTACAAGGTAAGTCAGATATAACAGTTCATCACAATATAAATAGCATAATTCATCACATTGTCAAATAATAATAGCATCATAAACACTAAAGTTTACAATGATTTTAATTTGGAGAAGAAAATGAAGAGATGATAAAAAACACTTTGATTTTAGAACCACTTTTTTTTTCTCTTATTCTATATTCTACCAAAGAAATGTTCTGTTACAGTCCAATAAAAAATCCGACTACACCAAGTAAAGATACAAGCAAAAGGTAACTGTCAAAATGGCAAAAAAACAAAAAGCATTGGTTACCTTCTCAGATCCATGTTTTGCATGGCATCCTGACAGCAGAAAACAAGATCTGTTTGTAAGTTGTTGGGTTCATAGTCACAGATGAAATAATTTATTAGAGTGTAGATCTTTCCCTACAAGTCTTTGTGATTATTCCAGTAACAGCAAACTTAGAGATGAAATTTGGGGCCCCCATAGGCAAACAGGTAACACGGGGCTGAGGAACGGCTCTAAATATAGCACTGAAGTGAAATTTGCTAAACTGTACAAACACCAGTCACTGCGCTTTAAAATAGTCTGCCTGTGGATAGTGGAAAAGATTATTCAGCCTTACATGAAGGCCGTGTGTATGCTCAGATTGCTGGGGCCCCAGAGCTTGTTTTTTTACAGATTAAATATAATATGATGACTTTCCATGGGGAGCCACAGACAGTACGACCTTCGTAACACTCTGCTTACAAAATTAAAAAGCTTTTTCTATAGGTAATGCTGACGTGGATATTACAGGCAAATATCAAAACACCCCTTAGTGCTGTTATAATTTTATTACATTTTATAATATTTTATTAAATCACATTGTAAAGCGCTGCGTAAACTGTTGGCGCTATATAAATCGTGTATTATAATAATAGTATTAACGGTATGCTGCAGTCAAAATTTAAAATTAAAAAGTGATAAAGTGATATTAACCGCTTCCCGACCGCCTCACGCCGATATACGTCGGCAGAATGGCATGGCTAGATGAAAACCACGTACAGGTACGTGGCCCTTTAAAAGCCTAGCCATGGGTCGCGAGCGCGCCGCCAAGCTCCGGGACCAGCGGACCCGATCGCCGCTGGTGTCCCGCGATCGGGTCACAGAGCTGAAGAACGGGGAGAGGTCTGTGTAAACAAACCTCTCCCTGTACTTCCTACACTGCCTGTCACTGATCGGCTGTTCCCTGTCATCGGGAAAGCCGATCAATGACGTCAGACGTAAAGCCACGCCCCCCTAATGTAAAAAAAACCACACACGTCACAGCCCATAACCCCTCCCCCTAGTGGTTAACTCTTTCACTGCCAGTGTCATTTATACAGGAATCAATGCATTTAAATAGCATTGATTGCTGTATAAATGACAATGGTCCCAAAAATGTGTCAAAAATGTCCGATGTGCCCGCCATAATGTCGCAGTCACAATAAAAAAACGCTGATCGCCGCCATTACTAGTAAGAAAAAAAAATATTAATAAAATGCTATAAAACTATCCCCTATTTTGTAAACGCTATAACTTTTGCGCAAACAAATCAACAAATGCTAATTGTGTTTTTTTTTTTACCAAAAATATGTAGAAGAATACGTATCGGCCTAAACTGAGGAAAAAAAATGTTTTTTTTTATATATTTTTTGGGGATATTTATTATAGCAAAAAGTAAAAAATATTGAATTTTTTTCAAAATTGTCGCTCCATTTTTGTTTATAGTGCAAAAAATAAAAACCGCAGGGGCGATCAAATACCACCAAAAGAAAGCTCCATTTGTGGGGAAAAAAAGGACGCCAATTTTGTTTTGGAGCCACGTCGCACGACCGCGCAATTGTCAGTTAAAGCGACGCAGTGCCGAATCGCAAAAAGGGGCCTGGTCCTTTGGCTGCAAATTGGTCCGGTCTGAAAGTGGTTAAAATAACAAGCATGTTATACTTACCTGCTCTGTGTAATGGTTTTGCACAGAGCAGCCCAGATCCTTCTCTACTCAGGTCCCACGTCGGCCTGGATCCTGACTCCTCAGCAGCTCCCGCTGCTCCCAAAAGCAATCAGGAGTGCGAGTCCCCAGGGAGCCAAGACTCTCGTGGACATCGCTGGATCGAGAGGGGGCTCAGGTAGGTATTAGAGGGGGCTGAGGGGGGCTGCTGCACGCAGAAGGTATTTTTATCTTCATGCATAGAATGCATAAAGGTAAAAAAAAAAAAAAACTTGTGTCTTTACAGCCACTTTAAACCCTAGAGTGTAACTATGGCCATTGGCCAAATTAAAAAAAATGACATATGCGGTGCCTTGAAAAAGTATTCATACCCTTTGAAATTTTCCACAATTTTGTCATGTTACAACCAAAAAAGTAAATTTTATGTGATAGACCAACACAAAGTGGCACATAATTGTGAAGAGGAAAGAAAATGATAAATTAATTTTAATTTTAACATTTTTTTTAAATTAAATATGTGAAAAGTATGGAGTGCATTTGTATTCAGCCCCCCGGAGTCAATACTTTGTAGAACCACCTTTCACTGCAATTACAGCTGCAAGTCTTTTTGGGGATGTCTTTTTCAGACTCTAACATGTTTTCTTCTAAGATTGCCCTGTATTTGGCTCCATCCATCTTCCCATCAACTCTGACCAGCTTCCCTGTCCCTGCTGAAGAAAAGCATCCCCACAATATGAAGCTGCCACCAACATGTTTCACGGTGGGGTTGGTGTGTTCAGGGTGATGTGCAGTGTTAGTTTTCAGCCACACAGCGTTTTGCTTTTAGGCCAAAAAAGTTCAATTTTGGTCTCATCTGACCAGAGCCCCTTCTTCCACATGTTTGCTGTGTCCCCCACATGGCTTCTCACAAACTGCAAATGGCTTTCTTTCAACAATGGCTTTCTTCTTGCCACTTTCCATAAAGGCCAGATTTGTGGAGTGCACGACTAATAGTTGTCTTGTGGAGAGATTCTCCCAGCTGAGCTGTGGATCTCTGCAGCTCCTCCAGAGTTACCATGGGCCAATTGGCTGCTTCTCTGATTAATGCTCTCCTTGCCCGGCCTGTCAGTTTAGGTGGACGGCCATGTCTTGGTAGGTTTGCAGTTGTGCCCATACTCTTTCCATTTTCAGATGATTGATTGAACAGTGCTCCGTGAGATGTTCAAAGCTTGGGATATATTTTATAACCTAACCCTGCTTTAAACTTCTCCACAACTTTATCCCTAACCTCTCTGGTGTGTTCCTTGGCCTTCATGATGCTGTTTGTTTACCAATGTTCTCTAACAAACCTCTGAGGGCTTCACACAACAGCTGTATTTATACTGAGATTAAATTACACACAGGTGGACTGCCATTTACTAATTAGGCGACTATGTAACTATGTGACTTATGAAGGCAATTAGTTCCACTAGATTTTAGTTAGGAGCATCAGAGTAAAGGGGGCTGAATACAAATGCACTCCACACTTAATTAGCGGACCTCCAGCTGTAGCAAAACTACAAGTCCCATCATGCCTCTGTATCTGGGTGTCATGCTTGTGGCTGTCAGAGTCTTGCTATGCCTCATGGGAGTTGTAGTTCTGTAACAGCTGGAGGTCCGCTAATTGCATATCCCTGGTCTATTACATAAAATACCAATAAAATACATTTACATTTTTCGCTGTAACATGACAAAATGTGGAAAACTTGTGTGTCTATGAGAATGTTTGACCATTCCTCAAAAGGTGCATTTGTGAGGTCAGGCACGGATGTTGGACGAGAAGGCCTGGCTCGCAGTCTCCGCTCTAATTTATCCCAAAGGTGTTCTATTGGGTTGAGGTCAGGACTCTGTGCAGGCCAGTCAAGTTCCTCCACCCAAAACTCGCTCATCCATACTATATTCTCAAAAGTATTGGGCCACCCCTCCAAATCATTGTAATTTTAAGAGCAGCTCACATGGTTTTCACCTAATTATAGTCAATGGGGAGAATGCCCCTTACAGTGGGAAGAATTCTCCTTACATTGGAGATCAGTGTGAAGAATTCTCCTTACATTGGAGATCAGTGGGAAGAATGCCCCTTACATTGGAGGTCAGTGTGAAGAATGCCCCTTACATTGGAGGTCAGTGTGAAGAATGCCCCTTACATTGGAGGTCAGTGGGAAGAATGCTCCTTACATTGGTGGTCAGTGTAAGGAATGCTCCTTACATTGGAGGTCAGTGGGAAGAATGCTCTTTACATTGGAGGTCAGTGGGAAGAATGCTCATTACATTGGAGATCAGTGGGAAGAATGCTCCTTACATTGGAGGTCAGTGGGAAGAATGCCCCTTACATTGGAGGTCAGTGGGAAGAATGCTCCTTACTTCGGAGATCAGTGGGAAGAATGCTCCTTACATTGGAGGTCAGTGGGAAGAATGCTCCTTACATTGGAGGTCAGTGGGAAGAATGCTCCTTACATTGGAGGTCAGTGGGAAGAATGCTCCTTACATTGGAGGTCAGTGGGAAGAATGCTCCTTACATTGGTGATCAGTGGGAAGAATGCTCCTTACATTGGAGGTCAGTGGGAAGAATGCTCCTTACATTGGAGGTCAGTGGGAAGAATGCTCCTTACATTGGAGATCAGTGGGAAGAATGCTCCTTACATTGGAGATCAGTGGGAAGAATGCTCCTTACATTGGAGGTCAGTGGGAAGAATGCTCCTTACATTGGAGGTCAGTGGGAAGAATGCTCCTTACATTGGTGGTCAGTGTAAGGAATGCTCCTTACATTGGAGGTCAGTGGGAAGAATGCTCTTTACATTGGAGGTCAGTGGGAAGAATGCTCCTTACATTGGAGATCAGTGGGAAGAATGCTCCTTACATTGGAGGTCAGTGGGAAGAATGCCCCTTACATTGGAGGTCAGTGGGAAGAATGCTCCTTACATTGGAGATCAGTGGGAAGAATGCTCCTTACATTGGAGGTCAGTGGGAAGAATGCTCCTTACATTGGTGATCAGTGGGAAGAATGCTCCTTACATTGGAGGTCAGTGGGAAGAATGCTCCTTACATTGGAGGTCAGTGGGAAGAATGCTCCTTACATTGGAAGTCAGTGGGAAGAATGCTCCTTACATTGGAGATCAGTGGGAAGAATGCCCCTTACATTGGAGGTCAGTGGGAAGAATTCTCCTTACATTGGAGGTCAGTGGGAAGAATGCTCCTTACATTGGAGGTCAGTGGGAAGAATGCTCCTTACATTGGAGGTCAGTGGGAAGAATGCTCCTTACATTGGAGGTCAGTGGGAAGAATGCTCCTTACATTGGAGATCAGTGGGAAGAATGCTCCTTACATTGGAGATCAGTGGGAAGAATGCTCCTTACATTGGAGGTCAGTGGGAAGAATGCTCCTTACATTGGAGGTCAGTGGGAAGAATGCTCCTTACATTGGAGGTCAGTGGGAAGAATGCTCCTTACATTGGAGATCAGTGGGAAGAATGCTCCTTACATTGGAGGTCAGTGGGAAGAATGCTCCTTACATTGGAGGTCAGTGGGAAGAATGCTCCTTACATTGGAGGTCAGTGGGAAGAATGCTCCTTACATTGGAGATCAGTGGGAAGAATGCTCCTTACATTGGAGGTCAGTGGGAAGAATGCTCCTTACATTGGAGGTCAGTGTGAAGAATTCTCCTTACATTGGAGGTCAGTGGGAAGAATGCTCCTTACATTGGTGGTCAGTGGGAAGAATGCTCCTTACATTGGAGGTCAGTGGGAAGAATGCTCCTTACATTGGAGGTCAGTGGGAAGAATGCTCCTTACATTGGTGATCAGTGGGAAGAATGCCCCTTACATTGGAGGTCAGTGGGAAGAATGCTCCTTACATTGGAGATCAGTGGGAAGAATGCTCCTTACATTGGAGATCAGTGGGAAGAATGCGCCTTACATTGGAGGTCAGTGGGAAGAATGTTCCTTACATTGGAGGTCAGTGGGAAGAATGCCCCTTACATTGGTGGTCAGTGGGAAGAATGCTCCTTACATTGGAGGTCAGTGGGAAGAATGCTCCTTACATTGGAGATCAGTGGGAAGAATGCTCCTTACATTGGAGATCAGTGGGAAGAATGCTCCTTACATTGGAGATCAGTGGGAAGAATGCTCCTTACATTGGAGATCAGTGGGAAGAATGCTCCTTACATTGGAGGTCAGTGGGAAGAATGCTCCTTACATTGGAGGTCAGTGGGAAGAATGCTCCTTACATTGGAGGTCAGTGGGAAGAATGCTCCTTACATTGGAGATCAGTGGGAAGAATGTCCCCTTACATTGGAGGTCAGTGGGAAGAATGCTCCTTACATTGGAGATCAGTGGGAAGAATGTCCCTTACATTGGAGGTCAGTGAAAAGAATGTCCCTTACATTGGAGGTCAGTGGGAAGAATGTCCCTTACATTGGAGGTCAGTGGGAAGAATGCCCCTTACATTGGAGGTCAGTGGGAAGAATGCTCCTTACATTGGAGATCAGTGGGAAGAATGTCCCTTACATTGGAGATCAGTGGGAAGAATACTCCTTACATTGGTGGTCAGTAGGAAGAATGCCCCCTTACATTACCTTTGGTATATCAACCCCAGTATGTCTTAAATGAAAAAAAAAATGTATATAGGTAACGTGTGGAACGTTACCTATATAAAAAATTTTTTTCCCTGAGCTTTGATTACCGAATTTCCTAATCTACTGCATATTGACATAAGACATAAATCTCTTATTGTGTGCTACAAACTCTGCAATCTGCTTACCTAATATTTCCTCCTCCTTGGTTAAATGTTGGAAAACATTTGAGTCATCACATATTACTACTGCAAACCTGAATCACCTGTCACTCCAGGCAAAATAGATTCAAAAGATGCTCAACAAGCTTCATGTCACAGGACTGCCATCTCGTGACAAACTCATGGTACTACATACAACAGCTTTGAAAACATAGAAACATATAAAAGTGACGGCAGAAAAAAGACCGAGTAGTTCATCGAGTCTGCCCTCTTGTTTAAATTTTTTTTCTTTTGTTAACTTTTTTTGCCGGAGTATAGATCTATGTTTGTCCTAGGCATGTTTGAAGCCATTTACTGTTGACTGCCTCACTACCTCTGCTGGAAGTTTATTCCAAGCGTCAACTACCCTTTTAAGAAATTAATCCTTTCTAAGATTTGTTTTTAACATTCCTCCAGTTAGTTTGAATTTTGTTGATTTTTTTCTTGATTTTGGTTTTAATACTGAAAAAAACGCCCTCCTGGACATTTTTCACCCCTTTGATGTATTTAAAGTTTTCAATCATGTCTCCCCTTACCCGTCTCTGGACTCTTTCTATCTTATCAATATCTTTGTGCAAGTGAGGTCTCCAGAACTGGACACTGTATTCTAAATGAGGTCTCACTAAAGATCTATATAGAGGAATCAGACCCTCCTTCCTCCTGCTGGTGACACCTCTAGTGATGCATCCTAGTATTCTATTCGCTTTTCCCATTGCCTGGTCACATTGTTTCACTGCTTCTCATTTTGCAATTATCTGATATAAGTACCCCCAAATCTTTTCCCTCTGTAGTGCTGGCTAACACTGTATAGTACCCCCAATGTTATACTCTCTCAGGGATTCTTTTTCCCTAGGTGCATTATTTTACATTTAGAAACATTGTACTGCAGTTTCCACTTTGACCAATCTTATAACAATGCCAAAATCATATTCAATGTTACAGACACCTCCGGGGCTACCAACCCTATTACACAGCTTTGCCATACCTCCCAAATTTTGAACTTCAGAATGAGGGACACATGAGGAAGTAACTTGCGGCACACATAGTGGAAAGAGCTTAAGGGGCGTTGTTAAAAAAAAACTAAAATCTCTGACTTCCTTGTACCTATAAAATATGCTTTGATTATTGTTCCACAAGAAAAAGTCTCATGGATACATACAAACCCCAGCACAATCATTTACAAAAAAATAATAAAAGGGTGCAGGCTGCTGGAGTGCATTAGGCACAGAGTGCAGGGTTCTGGAATGCATTATGCACAGGGTTCAAGGTTCTGGAGTGTGTTACGTACAGATCATAGGGTTCAGGAAAGTGCTGGGTACAGAGTGCAGAGTTCTGGAGTGCATTATGGACAGGGTGCAGGTTTTGGAAGAGTGCTTGGTACAAAGTGCAGGGTTCAGAAGAGTGCTAGTTACAGAGCATAAGGTTCTGGAATGCATTATGGACAGGGTGCAGGGTTTTGGAGTGCATTACGTATAGAGTGCAGGGTTCTGGAATGCGTTATGCACAGGGTGCAAGGTTCTAAAGTGCGCTTCATACAGATTGTAGTATTCAGGAGAGCGCTAGGTACCAAGTGCACGGTTCTGGAGTGCGTTATGCGCATGGTGCAAGGTTCTGGGGTGCGCTGCATACAGAGTGCAGGGTTTTGGGATGCGCTATGTACAGAATGCAAGGTTCCAGAGTGCGTTATGGACAGGGTGCACAGTTCAGGAGTGTGTTACACAGCGTGCAAAGTGCAGGAGAGTGCTAGGAACAAAGTACAGAGTGCGTTACATACAGAGTGCAAGATTCTGGAGTATGTTATACACAGGGTGCAGTTTTCAAGAGAGCACTAGGTACAGAGTCCATCCATATCTCATTACTACACCCCTCCTTAGCAATAACCTCTGCATCCCCCCAACACAACTCCTTTCATCTACTGTATACCTCAAGGTTCTCTTAGAACTCTGGGATGAATACTATCAGGACCCATTGCTTTATTAAGCTTTAACCAAGCCAGTTCCTCTGCTACCTCTTTTCCCAGAAATCCTAAAAATGAACCGTCATTACTAGAACCAATATGATTCACCAACTTGTTACTGTTAGTGCAATTTATTTCTGAGAAGACTAAACAGAAGAAATTGTTTAAATGGTTTGCTACATCCTGGTCTCCCTCAACATATGTGTTGTGCCCAGTTTTCCTTTTAGTGATCCCATTGTATTTTTTTTCTTCTATCACTAATAGACCTAAAAAAAGGTTTTATCTCCTTTCTTAATTTCTATATGCAGTTTTTTTTTTTTATTTATTTTTTTTTATTTTTTATTATCTTTTTTTTTTTATTTTTTTTTATTTTTTTTTTTTCCCTTTACTATCCTACTTACCTCCTTAGTGAACCAATTTGTTTTTCTTTTCTGTTTATTCTTACTAACTTGCCTGACATATAATCTAGTTGCCTCCAGGATGGTAGACTAACAATGCCCACTGATTACTTGCTCCTGCTGTTTTAGGCCCCTTTCACACTGTAGGACCATTCAGGTCCACCTGTCAGCTTTGACGGCGGACCTGAAAGAGCCCTCATGCTGGTCTATGGAGAGACGGATGTCAGCGGTGACATGTCCGCTGACACCCGACCCGGTCCGATCCACTAAAAGCAGACGTATGGCCCTACGTTTGCATCCTTCGCGGATCGGATAAGATCGGTTTTCATCCGATCTCTCCATAGAAACCAGCGGCGCTCAACGAGCCCCTCCGCTCAGTGATTGGAGAGGGACTGGTCACCTGCCGGCTTAGCAGAGATCAACAAAGAGATCTCCCGCTGAGCTGGTGGACAGAGAGAACTGTTTCTAAAATATCCTCTAGACACTCTGTGTATATCGTGTTTAAATTTGGCTTCCCTATTATGATGGTTGTCAATGTTCATTTATATATGGACCTATTCAGTTGCCAAATATGCTGGATGTCACTTATAAAACATATTTTCCACTGAATATCCAAGCACACACGCTATTTACTAAGACTAAAGGGATACTTTCATTCAAATGCATACACCAAATGTTAGATCTCTGAAGGCTCCATACACACATCAACATTGGATAAACTAAGATCCGACACAGGTGCAGCAAACTAGGAAGACGGCTGTCCTCAGGGAGCAGACACCACTACTGACATAACGGGTGGTAATTACGGCTTTATCATTGCTGATTTCAGCCAATATATACCATGGCTTTACTATTGCCGTAGTATAGTATTATTTATGCATGTCGGTCAAACACATTGATTTCCCTCTACATAGACTCTATTTGCATCCTGATGACAATATATAGCATATATTGATATACGTTTATATACATTATCTCCACTACCCACTGCCTTTGATGCCTTTTATATCAACTTTGTTACCAATTTGGATACATGGCATCTGCAGTCATCAGCATTCAAAGTTTTTGACATTTGGATGCAAACTTATCATATACATATAATTATCTATGATCATTACTATTGTCAAACTAATAATCTTCTATCTTTATAGAGTCTCACATCATCCCATGCATAAAGAGCCGTATCATCTCAGACCTAGTGGAATAAATAGTTTTAAATCCACATTGTAAGGCTATGTGTACACACAGATAGATAGGGACTGGCTGAAACCCCTCCACTTGCAGTGTCCATAGAGTTGTGAACAACTGTGGTGATTGGTTGCACAACATTTTGGAATTGAAGCGCTTTATCGTATAATGCTCACTATCAGAGTGACAACCCGTTTTTTGCATCCTTCGAGTTGTACACTGGCTGTGTAATACGGGCCACATTTAATTCATTGATCCGCCTTACCTCTCAATGTTTCCACCAATTGTCATGGGACGGTTCATTAAAATAGACAGCTGTCAACGACCCGTAGAACCCAATAACATTAAATTGGGAGGTTTCTGCGATGCCTCTGCAGCCCGCCACCCCATAGAAGCACCGACACTGGTCGGGACTTCTATCTAATTTGGTCGCCCGGGTCCACGGATTGTTCCATAGATACACAATTACGAAGTCTCAAAAGGATTAATTACAGTCACTGGTCATGTATAACTATTGTATAAAATGCATATATTCATCACCCACACTGCCAGTAGCCAATGAGTAAGGTTTTGCTAAAAACCCTTTGAAAGAAGATATAGCCGTTAGCACTCTATGCAGGCTATCAACCTGATTGAACAACATTAGATATACAAAATAAAAATAAAAACAAAAATAAATACAAAAACGATTAATTAAACATATAGACACACCATTTAGAGTGCACGATTGTCTATTCACTTTTCTTCTTCACATTTCATATATTTTGTCATTTATCTTTTTTTATCTTTTATTTCATTTCATTTTTGAATATGCCTATCCACACAATATACAAGTGAAGTCTTGGATACTAAAACTCACATCAGGAATCACGTTTAAAATAACTTAAAATAACTTAAGACACCCAATATAACCGTTAAGTATTAGTATCATCAGTACAGTATTTAAATATAACTTCAACTCACTAGGTGGTTTTCGGCAAGTGTTGTTCAACAAACCTTATCATAGCGATTTGGTTAGCGATTTCATCACAGCGATTTGGTTAGCGGATATATATAATACCAATAAATGGTTATATACATACCTCACTATCTATTCACCCCCTCACCCATTCGCTATCACAAATATATAGACTTTATTTTTGGAGAGTTTATATACATTCCACATTTTTTGAACATTATGTATATATTTTTTCTTTTATTTAAATGTATCTCACTAGTTCCTTCACACACGTAAAAAAGATTTTTTTTTTTTTCACTATAACATTCATTGAAATCGCAATTGGGTTGGGCTATTCTATTGAATGGGCCCTTTAAGTGTGTACACATAACACTGTGTGCACACTTGATAGTTTTATGCATTTTTATGCGATTTCCTTATCAGGTCTTATAACTTTTTCACCTAAGTTTGTCTTTAAACAACATCAGGCTTCTTTTAAAGTGGTCACTCTCACTCTGCAGAATTAGCCTAGCAGCACATGTTGATATCCAATTAAGCCTAGTTTTCAGCTGCTGGTAACAGCCTTTTTCCATCAAACAATCATGTGATGCACATCCTGTAAGCATATATATTTGATATTCATTTGTGAGTTCATCAGCTATGAGTAAGCACTAGTTGTGGTGCGAAACGCGTCAGCTCTGTACCCCCCTTTTTTGCCGTGTATGGATTGCAGTGTTTTTTGCTTTTAAATAACTTTTTGCCTTCTTTTTTCTCTCAGCCTTGTTCGGCGGAAGAGAGGCGACTGCATTCTTTGGACGTTGTCCGGGCAGTCAAGGTTTATTTGTCTAGATCTGCGGAGATCCGAGGATCAGACTCCTTTTTTGTTTTACCATAAGAATCCAAGAAAGGGCAGGCAGCTTCCAAAGCTTCCATTGCCAATTAGATCCATCAACTGGTCATTCAGGTCTACGGTCTGAAACATAAAGCTCCTCCCTTTAGGATGAGAGCTCATTCTACCAGGGGTGTAGGAACCTCCTGGGCTTTTTGCCATCAGGTATATGTGGCTCAGATTTGTAAGGCTGCTACCTGGTCTTCAGTGCATACGTTCAAAATCTTTTATCAAGTGGATGTTAGAGCAGCCGAGGATTCGGCTTTCGGCCGCAGTGTACAGTGTATAATTCTGATGGCTATTGTTTGGCAATATTGTCTCCCTCCCCTCAAGGCTATTGCTCTGGGACGTCCCAGTAGGTAATGAATTTTAGCCTGACTCTGTGTCCCATAATGTATGAAAAAGAAAATGGGATTTTTTTCGTCATACTTGCCTGTAAAATCCTTTTCTTTGAGTTTGAGTACATCATGGGACACGGAGATCCCTTTCAAATTTTTTTTGAGGATTCAGTGCTTGCTACAAAACTGAAGTGCTTCCTGTGTGAGAGGTGTTCTATAGGGGATCACTTCCTGAAGACCTTTGGTCTACCAGTGTCCATTCACCTGGTGATGGCGTATAACCCAGTAGGTAATGATTAATAGCCTGACTCTGTGTCCCATGATGTACTCAAAAATAAAAGGATTTTACAGGTAAGTATGACAAAAAAGATCCTATTTTTCTATAGGATTATGGTCTGGACTCTGGAGACTGGCTAGGCCACTCCATGCACTTAATGTGCTTCCTCTTGAGCCCCTTCTTTGTTGCCTTGGCGGCAAAGTCGACCTGTACCTTTAGCAGAGAAACCACCCCAAAGCATAATGTTTCCACCTCTGTGCTTGACTGTAGGAATGGTCTTCTTAGGGTCATAGTCAGCATTTTTCTTCCTCCAAACACGGCGAGTCAAGTTTAATGCCAAAGAGCTCAAATTTGGTCTCATCTGACCACAGCACTTTCTCCCAATCCTTCTCAATCATTTAGATGTTTATTGGCAAACTTCAGACAGGCCAGTACATGTGCGTTCTTGAGGAGGGGAACCTTGTGGGCGCCGCAGGATTTTAATCCACGGCGGTGTATTGTGTTACCAAGGGTTTGTTTGATGGCTGTGGTCCCAACTGCCTTGAGATCATTCACAAGCTCCTCCCGTGTAGTTCTGGGCTGATCCCTCACTTTTCTCATGATCATCCTCACCCCATGAGGCGAAATCTTGCATGGAGCTCCAGACTGAAGACGATTGATGGTGATTTCCTATTTTTTCCATTTGCAAATAATCGCTCCAACAGTTGTCTCATTCTCACCAAGCTTCTTGCTGATGGTCTTGTAGCCCATTCCAGGCTTGTGCAGGTCTACAATCTTGTCCCTGACATTCTTTGACACCTCTTTGGTCTTGCTCGTGATGGTGAGGTTTGAATGGAAGAAAGATTCTGTGGACAGGTGTCTTTTATACACTGAACAAGTTGTCATTAGGAGAACCTTCTTAAATTGACAGGACTAATCTGTGTACTATTATTATTATATTGCACGTTATATAGCACCAACAGTTTACGCAACGCTTTACAAATGTATAGGGGGGGAAACACAATTACAGTACAGTTCAATACAAAAGGTACAGGAGGGCTCTGCTCGTAGAGATTACATTCTAAAGGGAGGGGGTGGTGGTACAAAAGGTAATAGCTGCAGAGAATGATTTGATGGGGGTGGCTCGGGGACAGTTGTTAGGTGGGTGTGGGATACCACATCATGTACCACATGAGCACATACTGTAGCCAGTCTGGGGGAGCCAGAATTATTGTCAGTTGGTAGGAACATTTGTATTTATGTGTTTTTTCTGGATTTTTGGTTGATATTCGGTCTCTAGCA